>VWZW01008125.1:142883-210391 GCA_013397115.1 Edolisoma coerulescens | reverse complement strand
GGAAGGGAAGGGAAGGGAAGGGAAGGGAAGGACAAGGAGATTTGTCCCAGAAAAGTGCTTCAGTTCCTCCGTATGGCCCCTTCTGCAGCCACATCCCAATCTTTCTCATGCACGTTCTTACCAACAACCCTTGGCTGTTGTTTCCAACAACTGATCTTGGCCCTTGGCTGGCTCCACAGCCATCCAGCTATTGGTGTTTGGGACATACACATTAGCCCCTCACCTTCTGGGCTTCTGCAGAGCCTTCAGCTGCTCGAGGGGACCTGTTGCCAAGAGAGGACATCACAGCAGTTGCTGCTTTCGCTGGTCGTGCATCAGATCTGCTGATGGAGTGTGCGGAGAGTGTTGGGAAATGCACCCAGAGTAGTTCATTTGCCAGAGCCTGACCTTCCCAGGGTGCTCCCTGAAGGCCTTCATGGCTTCTTGGCCTCTTTGAGGAGCTGTCAGATTGTTTGGAAAAGCTTTTACTGTTGATTTTTATACCTCTAGCAGGCTGTTCACAAATTACTTTTGGCTCAACTCGGTCTGGTTTAGCACTGAAATTGCCAAAGCTTATATACCCTTTTCTTTCCTGATTTGGAAAAGACTTAATCTTTTTACATTTAGTAGTCTCCTTTCTCTGCAACTGAGTCATGGTGCTTTTTTGTCTGTTCAGGGTCTCTAACAGAGACATCCTCTCTAAGCCCTCATGTGGTGACTTGAAGTTGTCTTATTGCCACCTAGCAATTCATAAGCTGAACTTGTTTTCTTATCTGTTTCTTGATCTTTAGGGTGAGTGCTATCCTGAAATTGCTAACGAGGAAAATAAATCCCACTTTAATAGGAAACTTGAAAACTGGAAGAATCCTCTGAGTGTTTTATAGTTAAAGCACTTGATTTACAAATTGTATGTATGGCAGACTGGTGGGGGTTTTTGTTTTTAGGAAAAAAATCAGATCATAGAATTGTAGAATTGTGGAAGGGTTTGGGCTGCAAGAAACCTTAAGAATCAGTTCCACCCCCCCGCCATGGGCCAGGACACCTTCCACTAGACCAGGTTGCCCAGAGCTCCATCCAGCCTGGTCTTGGACACTTCCAGGGATGAGGCAGCCACATCATGACCTTGAAACAAAGATTTTTTTCTTGACTGCAAAAGAAAGGAAAGTAGATATATGGGAGGTTTCAGCAGAGTTTACTGTCAGCTGGAAGGAAAATCTGGATCAAATTAATTCTGCCAAGAATGAGAGATGTTTTAGACACCACAGCATTTGACAGTTATTTGGTACTCACTAGTTCTGTGTGTGAATATGTATGTATATAATAGAAAAACTATAAAATACAAATAAAATACAGACTATACAAAAAAATATGAACACACTTACCTTTAATAATATAAATATATATGACCCAGTGTACTGTGTCTATATATTTAGTGTATTTATACAAATATACACCATTTAGGTATCAAAATACCTAGAGATACAAAAATTAAACATGTAAGTTATGTATGAGAATAAATTGTTTCATAAATCTAGAATATATTATATCAATATAACATATAGTTAGGAGTCATGCTGCTTGCATGTGATAATTTGTAAGGTTCCCACTTAAACAATTTCAAGTGGTTTTGTAAGATGTATATACAGCGTATACAAATATGGCATATGCAAATACATTAAAGCAAATGTGTATGTAGAAATGTAGATAATACAAAATATAAAAATATTCCTAGGAAAAAACAGTTTTGGCTTGCGTAATTTCAAGTTTGGCATCAGGTTTATCCATCTAATTCACTGCTGGCTTCACATTTCACCCTCAATAGTTTATATTTATTGAACTGCTTCTCTCAGCAATTGTCATTCTGAGAGGATCTGTCCAGCAAAGATCTGTCTTTTTATGTATCTATATAATTATATCTGTATAATTGGTTATGTTCTATGTATCTATATCATTAGCTAGTTGTATGTAAATACACAATGAGGGTGTAATCAGTCCCAGTGTGTATATAATCTGCTCTGACTCTCTTCAGTGGGTCAGAGATCTCTTAGGAAATTGGGACATCAGCTCGGGAACAACGCACATTCAGGCCAAGGGCATCAGGATGTAAAGGCCCTTATTAAGTAGAAAATTCTCGTTTTTATAGATAAGGGAAAAAGAGGAAATAACATGTTGGAAGCTTGGCTAAAATAACACAATCGGTTGACATTGCAGCTGGGAATAAAATTCCACTGTCCTGATCTTTATCCTCATGTTTTAACTGCTGGGCCTTGCTTCAAGGTTAATAAAACATAATGTTTGCATGTGATAATGTGCGTAAGATTCCCACTTACCAAACAATTTCAGGTGATTTTATAAGATGTCAATATAGCACATAGGTGTTTCTCATTGTCTTATCTTGCTAATTGTAATTGCTTTGCAAAAGGCCTGCTCACAAGGCCCTGCCGTCAGCTTGTGCCAAACAGGTTGGTGGCATTTGTGATTTTCGATAAAGTTTGCTGACTAATTGTTGTGGGAATGTGGAGTGAGTTTCATTTTGGACAAGAGAAGGCTCCAGGGAGAGCTCAGAGCCCCTGGCAGGGCCTAAAGGGGCTCCAGGAGAGCTGCAGAGGGACTGGGGACAAGGCCTGGAGGGACAGGACACAGGGAATGGCTTCCCAGTGCCAGAGGGCAGGGACAGATGGGATATTGGGAAGGAATTGCTGGGTGTGAGGGTGGTGAGGCCCTGGCACAGGGTGCCCAGAGCAGCTGTGGCTGCCCCTGGATCCCTGGCAGTGTCCAAGGCCAGGCTGGACAGGGCTTGGAGCAACCTGGGATAGGGGAAGATATCCCTGCCCATGGCAGCCAGGGGTTTGGAATGAGATAATTTTGAAGGTCCCTTTCCACCCAAATCATTCTGTGATTCTGTGAACGTTTGGAATAGCAGAAATGTTTTTAATGAAAAATATTACAATATCCAAATTATCTACTCAAAACCTGGTAGCCTAAAAAGGATGTCTCTGCACAGGGGGCAGCTGCTCATGCTGGAGGCCTACAAAGCTTGTTGCATTGTAGGACTTGCCTGGGTTACCTTGGGATTGCCAGGTAGCTTCCGGACAAGTGAGATCCACATGGAAATCTGGAGGTGGTGGTACCAGGTGTCATCCTTGAGGGCAGTCCTGCTGCTCAAATTTGCTTTTTTAGCTCCTAGATGGATCTCATACAGAATGAGAATTGCTTTGTATGTTATATTTAAAAGTCACATTAACTCCTCTTTCTAAGGCATGGGCATAGCCCTGTTGTAGATGATGGCAGAGGCAGGCATGGCTCTGTATACTTGTCCTCAGTATTTCCTAACTGTGCTCCCAGAGAGCAAAGCTCTTTTCCCTTTATGGCGTGGCACTATTGCAAAATGCTTAGGAACAGGAAAAGCCCAGAGGAATCCCTTTCCCTGTGGTAAAAACATTTTTGGGTACTGAAGATGAAACGTTATGGAATTGAATGTGCGTGCTAGAGAAAAAATAAAGTGCCTCTAAATATATTTTTTCATATAAATGCAAATCTTTATGTAATTCATTCCATAAATTGGCAAATCAGTATTTGGAACGAAAACTTTCTCAATACTATATATGTAATTTTAGTCTTTAATAGTAAAGTTGATGAGTGTTAGCACATGTTTCTATATAATTTCAATGTTAACTATCAATTTTTGCTGGGAAAAAAAATATGCAGGCAGAGTCAGTAATACTTAGTCAGACTTTTTCTCCCCCCATAGTGTTCTGGTTTTGTAGTCAGTAAATTTGACACCCCAAAACCTTTCTCTACACCATTCCCTCCACGCTGGCCATCAACCCAAAAGAGAGGGAATTCAGTCGGAGCTGGATCCATAAGAGGGTTTCAAACAGTGTTTCGTGTGTTGCAGCCCTGTTTTGTTGGTGCGGGTCCAGCCGTGGTGTCTGGTGACAGAAACGTGTTCCTGTCTGATGCCGCTGGAGTTGATGTCAGTGCCGCGCGCGGAGCCAAAGGGCAGGT
The DNA here is from genome assembly GCA_013397115.1 of Edolisoma coerulescens. Classification (NCBI taxonomy): domain Eukaryota; kingdom Metazoa; phylum Chordata; class Aves; order Passeriformes; family Campephagidae; genus Edolisoma; species Edolisoma coerulescens. The sequence goes on along the minus strand of VWZW01008125.1, from coordinate 206,404 downwards.
GCTGACATAAAACAGCTCATCAGCCTTGGCAGGAGCTCACGCCCCGCTCCGAGAGGGAGCAGGGACACTGGGCTCTTTCAGCTGAGGAGGCATTTTCTGCTAGTCAAGATAATGAAGAGTTTTGCCTGTGGCACGCTTGTTCTGGGGATAGGACTTCATTCCTCAGCACTGCCGCTTTCCTCAACGCTTCATCATTAAAACTGCCGTTTTAATAATGTTTGTATGGCTGGAGCTGGTATTGATGCCTCAAGATAAGCTTATAGAGCACTTTCTGTAGTGAAATCCAATTTTCAATTGCTCATAATGTTTTCTCAGACTTCAGTTGTTTGTGATGAAACTTTTCATGCTGAGTATCTTCCTTAGGCTCTTTTTTTTTTAGATTTTTTTTTTTTTTAAAAATTTTTTGGCACTGCTTTAATTGAAAACAGTTCTTCTGTTTCTGAGAATGAGGTTAGGGAAAAATGTTACTTAACCAATGCTGAATTCTTACATCTGTTTTATTGAGGAGTTTTAGAGCCTTCATGCCTTGGAAAAGGCTCTTGAGATTTGGGAAGGGGGGCTTGGGGGAGTGAAGCTGTGGATAGAGATGTGCCATTTACAATCCCTCTTAAAGTTTACTAAATCTGGCCAAGTTACAAGGTCTCAAAACTTGCCGTTTGCATACGTTGAGCAGAAACTTGTTGAAAAACTGGCAGCAAAATTGTCTGAACGTTGAGTTTTCATGAAGTGTGTTCCACAGAGCGTCGTGCCAGTGAGGCTCAGGATGCAGCAGCCCTCGTGAGGTCCATGAGCCTGTTCCAGGATCCAGGGGGGACTTTCCCTGCTTCATCCAGTTGCTGGTGGACCAGGTTTCAAGCAAGAGAATTAACACTCAGAGTTTCCCTCTTCCTTGGTGCAGCAGGTAGTGTAGAGGAAGAAGTTACCTCACACAAACAAAATGTAACCTCTTAAACAAAAAATAGGGACATACTGGGTTAAAAAATATTGTGCCCATTGCACTGCGGAGAGGTGGCAGGCTCCAAGGAGTGAGAGCAGATCTGTTCAGGGCTATGGGTGGCAGCCAGAGCATTCCTAAGCTGTGTAATTCTGAGTTTTTCAGCTGTGCTTATATTAGGAGTTTTGTTTAATTGTTTTTGAATGCTCTCCTGAAGGCTGATAGAGAAACTGTCTGGGATTGCTGCAGGTACCAGTGCTTCACAAGTTTGGAGGAGTGAAACTTAGGTCTAGGAGGGAAGCAGCAGGTCTGTGCTGGCTTTGCTGTGCTAGCTATTCCTTAGTTTTTTATAGGAGAAGAAAGAGGAGGTAGGGATCTCTTATCTGGCATGTGAACAACAGGCTGGAGAAAGGAGAAAGTAATTTTTTTGACAAAATCACAGAATCATTGAGGTTGGAAAACTCCTCCAAGACCGTCGTGTTGAACCTGTGCCCTATCCTCACCTTGTCACCCAGCCCAGAGCACTGAGTGCCATGTGCAGGTGTTCCTTGGAAGCCTCCAGGGATGGGGACTCCAAACCTGCCTGGGCAGCCAAGAATTCCTTCCCAGTATTCCATCTGTCCCTGCCCTCTGGAACTGGGAAGCCATTCCCTGTGTCCTGTCCCTCCATGCCTTGTCCCCAGTCCCTCTGCAGCTCTCCTGGAGCCCCTTTAGGCCCTGCCAGGGGCTCTGAGCTCTCCCTGGAGCCTTCTCTTGTGCAGGGGAGCACCCCCAGCTGTCCCAGGCTGGCTTCATAGGAGACTTGAATGGCAGCCTTGATTTGATCCCATGAGTTCTGGCAAGAATGATCTCAAGTCTACCAGCAAGGAATATATCTTATCATGGAATTGGGATATGTCTTGTCGTGATCTTTGCCATGGAAGTTGAACTGCATACATTTAACAAGTAAGAAAATGGAAAGATGGAAATTATCTTGTGGTTTAGGCAGTCGAGTCCAGAAAAACTTTAGGTCTTCCTTGCCTCTTTGCAGTTTTATTATGGTTTTTTTAGGCTGTTAAGCAGAATGTTTTAGAGGAAGACTTTCCCCGAAGCCACTTGATCTTGTTCCTCTCATGTCTCAAGAAACAGGTGAATTGATTGCCTGCAGTCACAACAAGCCAACAGGAGCAGTGTGCTAAACTCACTAACTGATATAAAAATCTAACTGCTCTGGAAAAGTGTTTCTTGGATGCCTTGACCTGTCTAGCAACTTTACAGGTCACTTCTTTCACTGATGGTCTGGATTTCTTCTTCCGCCTTCCCTCCTCTGTGTGGAGATGAAGTTCTCCTGAGGGTCTTATATCAAAAGCATTAGTTAATATTGATACCCTGATTAGCACTATTTAAAAATAATACTGCCAAGATGGTTATTTTGTAAGATGTTTCTGTGTTTGTTTCCGCCTCATACTTTGCCTGATCGAGTTGACAGAAAATGTTACTGGAAGTTCCACTATTGGTTGAATTATACACATTCACTGTGTTCCCTTGCATTCTGACAAGAACAATAAAGTACCAGGATTGTACCCTGGGCAAAAGCCAGAGGAGTTTTCTATTAAAAACAAAAATCATTAAATAAATAATAATTTAAAAATAAAGGCCTGTGCAAAACCCCTCCAAGAACTAACCTCTTCTCCCCAAAATCCCACCAAAATAACCCAAACCAAAAAAAGCCCCCAAACCCCACCATCCAACAACTTTTAACATCTCACTATGTGAACTTGTTGGCATGAGGTTTGCTGTTCCAAAGCTGATAGATGATTGAGTCAGACAGTTCCTCTAAAATTAAATCCAACACTGGGTGGATTTGCAGTTTTTCCCACATTTCTCATTCGTTTTCCTCTCTCTCACTCTCTTCAAGCTTGCACTTAGTTTCCCAGGTTCCAAGTAGTCATAATACTGTGGTATTGTACTCTTGTATAATGCCATAAAACCTTTATTTATTTTTTCTTGATATTGTGGTCACATTTGCAGCTTCAGTTATACTGGGCCGTCTTCAAATGTGCAGCAGGAATATTGTTCCATCTCAGAAATTGTATCACTTGTGTCCAAAGGAGTTGAAATAGGTGTTGCCAGCAACAGGCCTGGAGTTGGGCTAATAAAAACGTGAAGATTCGTTGTTTAAGATGTTCCCTTCCTATAGTTGTTTTTAATATATTTCTAAAAGTGAATTAATGGTTTATTAGAGTTATTCCCAGCCTTATTTGGCCTTTTGTTTCAGGAGTGTATTATGTAATTTGCTTTACTTAATTCTTCAAGGTGTCTGTCTCTGGGTATGTCTACTACTCATACTCCAATTACATATAATAAAAGTGTCATCAGGGATATACAGCTAACAAAGCTATTCCGTGCTTCAGCATCTCTGGGCAAGTAAGAGAGGTAGACCCCATCTGGAAATGTTAGATTTCATGGATTCATGGAATCGTTAAGGTTGGGAAAGACCTCGAAGATAAATAATATATATAGTTGTAGGTAGTATGATTTCACTGAGTTTACAGGTATTGACTTTGTTTTTGAATGTTTTGTAGTTTCTCAGATTGAATACTTTTTTGTGGGTATCTTTATACATTTCTGATACCTCTCTGCTGTCAAAAGCTTTCAAGAGGACTCAAGTGTGCAGCTGAGCTTCATGGTCTTGAGAGAAGATGATTGTCTCCTTATTTTAGAGTTCAAAACAAGAAAAAGAGTTGTAATGCAATAGATGGGGTTCCTGCCCCAAGGAAAGCTTGGATCATTTCAGATGTCACAGTAAAGATCTCCTGAGATCTAGTGATAAAAAGGAAGATTAATAGTTTAAAATGAAATAAACATTGTTTTTGCAGTGAAATGAGGGATATGCTTATTTATCAATCTATGCAATTTAGTGTTTGCAATCTTTCTCAGTTCTATGACGTTTGAAAGGTCGTGCAAAGTATTGGAGCTGGGATTAATTGCAGGAAGCAAACTGGAAAAGACTTTAAAGAAAGGAAAGAAAAATGTGTGTATGTAATTTGGCTGGGCAACAAAGGAGACCTGACTGTGCCTTTTATTTTAGGGCTGTAAACACTGAACTGGGGCAGAAATGTTTTATGGTATTACATAGAACCACTTAAAGGAATAAGCAGATGAAGCTGAACAAAGTAATGCTTAGCTGAATATTAGGAAAAAAAATCTTAACATTGAGGTTTATTAGGTTATGGAACACTCTTCCCAAAGGATGTGGTTCAAGCTCCATTACTAGTCCCTTAAAATTGGACTGGATAGAATAACAAGCTGTACTGGAGGGAACACTGTTGCATGGATAGGGGATGGACACAGTTACCTAATACATCTTTGCATTTCACTTGCTTCCATGATTCATTTCCGGAAAAACTGCTTGCAGAATGTGTTAATGACATCACAGCCCTGGCCACTTCAGACTCATCAGTGTTTCTCTGGCTTTGGAGGGTTTATGTGGAGATTTCCTGGGCTGTCTTTTCTCCAGTGGCTCCTACACCCCAGCCATTCGCTGCAGCTTTCCTGTCCTGCTGCAGCACTGGGAACAATGGGGACATGAAAAAATTGAGTGCCTGGGATGTATTTTAAATGTGTGGGTACACAGAGACATGAGCTTGGCTATTCCTGGGGAGGCTGTGACCAGGAGTGGGGCAGGCAGGGAGCTGGTGTTGCAGAGCATGGCTCCACAGAAACAACTACCTTCTGCTGTTCTTGGCAAGGAGGATGAAATACTGGCCTCCTTTACACAATAGTGTTATTAGGTGTGAAAACCTTCAAACAATTAAGTCATACTCAGTCATGTATTTCAATGAGCCAGTTGAAATCTGTGAAATATAGAGCAGTTGTTCTCTTGCAGTGATTTGTTGAGAAGAAAATAACTTGGTTTTTAAATCACTTCTATAATTCTTCTTAACATTTAAAGAAGTAATCTAAAACATGCACTTAATCTTTCTATAGCATTTCAGTCACTCTCCTGTAGTATTTAGGAATTAAATACTTAAAATATAGTAGTAAAGCAGCTGAAATATAGCACAGCACCTGAAATAAAGCCCATGGCAATTACCTGTGTAAAGTGTGTGACTTTGTCCTTGCACTAAGGACTAAGTGGTAGTTTGATGGGATTTAAAGCCTGAATATGCAGTTCCAAGTGATCACACATTTACTCTGATACACATAGTGTGCCATTCCTGTGTTCCAGACAAGAAATAGAGTCAAGATGGACTGGTACATAGCTGTTGTCTCAAAATGCTTTTAAATTTAGTGTCTCCCACACGTCAATTCTTGCTGCAGCCTGCTGATGACTTAGAGAGCAGCTAGCCTACCAGTATTTAAAATACAAATTTATTTTGCTAGACTGTGTGATGTCCAGAAACTATTCATTTATAGCTGTTTGTAAAACTCCTATGTCTCAAGCTAGTTTGGGTTAATTCTGTAAGTCCAATGCTGGACAATGAAGAGCATGAAAAATACTGCTGAAAATTAAAAATTGTTACTTTTGCCATTACCATGCTAGGTGAAATGTTGCAAAAAGCTATCATTTATGAGAACTTGTGTCAGTTGAAAAAGTTAGTGCAATTAAAAAGTGACTGCAAACAAAAAGTTACTGTAGTATTTAGGACAGCCATTTTTGTGCTTCTGGGTTTTATTATTTCCCTTCTTAAAAAGTGTATAGTCATCAGATTGACTTTTTCAATCATGGGTTGTAGTTTGTGTGTAAGTGAGTGTGTTTATTCTACAGATGAGTTTAATGTTGCTTGAGAATGGAATATTTTATATGGAGGTTCATAAACCATGTAAAAATTATTCCATATTTCCTATACTTCAGCTTTGCTAGTTTCTTTCTGTAATGAATGCTCCCAAATCTGCAATAGGACTTCCCTCTGCTGTTTTTATATTCTTTTAAACAGGTATACCCTGTGTTCCTCACAGTTTGCAGTTTAAATTCCATAACTAAAGATCTGAGATGTTGAAGATGTGCTTTATAAAGTATAAAATGCCCCTGATACAGCAGTTGCCTCACTGATCCCCGTTCATGATTCCATGGACCTCTTTTTCCTCTCCCATTCATTATCACATAACATCCCCGTGGCAACTTGAGAAATTGCTTGCATGGAAAAGTAATCGTAGGAAAGTATTTATGTATTTTTAGCTTTCTTCTAACACAATGTAGCAGCTGGAAACAAGGACAAGAGCCAGCACAATGTGAACTGCCAGCTCTCCATGGGCCACCAGAAAGTGTTCATCAGACCACAGTGTGAGAACCATTGAATTGACTTAAGAAATGTGACACACATAATAAGTGTTAAACAAAAAAAACAACACTCAAGTTCTCAGTGCTGCTTGAGTGTAATAAGAATTAAAGAGTAATTGTAATGTTTTTTAATAATGTGTTATTTACTGGGTTTGGTGGAGGAAGTACATGATGGTATCGATTAGATGCAATGAAAATCACTTTTGCTTTAGTTCTTCATCATCTGTATTTAGTGATGCCTCAGATGCTGTTGCAGCATTGGACAATCTTCTGGATGCTAAAAGTTTCAGAAATAGGAAGGCAGAATGTGGAGCTAGGATTTGACCTGGATGTATTACTAACCATAAGTTAGATTTGTTCTGTTGGGCTTTTTTTGTTGTGATTGGGTTTTATTTCTGATATTTAACACTGGTTTTGCCAACTTCTGTAACCTCATCTATTTGTATTCTTTCCTTTTTTTTGCAACAAGGGAACAGGATTGTTGTTTTGGAAATGTCAAAATGACAGGGGGAGATCAAGAGACCTTTTGAAGATCTTCATGTCTACTAAAACTCTTATTTTTCCTAGTCAGTCTCAAAAGCAGCCTGGGGCTGCACCTCAGGTTGATGCCCTCGGCAAAATAATTTCAAAAGCAATAAAAAGCTCATTGGGAGGATGCTAAATATGTTTGAGAGGACACGGGTTGTGTGATGGGGAATGAGAGAAGGATCTGCCCTCTTACCAAGCTCCAGTGAGGAGAGACAGCAGCATAATCAAAAAGGCTTTGCCAGTATTAATTGCAATTTAATGCCTATATTTAAACACAATGAAGGATGTTCAAAGGAAAGCTTGAAGTTCAGTGATTACTTTAATTGAATTTTTCAGCTACTATTAGATTAAAAAAAACCCCAAACAATATTAATTTCCTAGAAAGAAACTTGGAAATAAGTAACTCCAATTTCCTCAGCATTAATTTAATGCTCTGTCCAGCGTGAGAAGTCAGAGAGTTTGTCTTCCGAGGCTTGACAGTGAAGGTTGAAAGGTGAATAATACATGTTTTGCTGAAGAATTACAACTAGTTTAATAACTAATCCAGGAGAGCTCAAAAATCAATTATAGCTCACAGTCTGTTGATCTGCTGACTTAAAATAATGGTAGACAGTGTTAGAAGTTGACTGTAAGTTGCAATGCTTTATATGAGCGTAATGAGTTTTTAGAGTACCTTCTGCACTCTTCGTTTCAAAATGTCTTCAAAATAAAACTCTTAAAATTCTTTTTAGTCTTGTGAAACTAGAAATTAGTGTGTTTAAACTTTTGCAAAGTAGGTACAAACATGAACCTTATTTGTATCTCATTGTGTAACAGAGACCAGGCATTAGGCTGAGATTTCTGCACAGTTGTGTTTACATCAAATAACAGTCAGGTGAAAGAAAGTTCTATTTTGATGACTGTGTCATAACTTCATTTTGCCATTAAGTGTTGTTTCACAGACTGTCAAACTAGATTAAAGTCCTGGGTTTGTTTTCATGGCTGTAAACTGTGTTTCCAGCCGTCTTACAGAAGATCTCAGCTTCTCTGTTGCAAAATAACATACTTTGCTCTTATGACCTGCTTTTCTTGTGCTGCATTACATAGAGTTGTATGAACAGGGGAAAAAAAGTCTGTGGTGGCTAGTTTGATGGAAGAGAAGGACAAAAATGAATCTGTTCATTTGGTTTTAGGGGTAAAAGCAGTCAGTTCCTTATCAGAGTATCAAGTATTTCCCAGAAATAATTGGCAGAATTCTACATTTCTGTAATTGACAAAACTTCTAGCAATGTGGCTCCACGTAGGACTGAATCAAGAAATAAAGTTATATCAGTGAATCCCAGAGCTGGTCAGGCTAGAAGGGCCCACAGTGGGACATCTGACCCCACCTCCCTGCTCCAGCAGGGCCATCCCAGAGCACAGGGCAAGGATGGTGTCCAGACAGCTCTGGAATATCCCGAGGGAGGAGACTCCACACCTGCTCTGCACAATCTGTTCAGGGCTGGGCAGTGCCCAGGGCAGAAGTTCTGCCTCCTGGGCAGGGGAATTGCTGGGCTCAGACCCTGCCCGTGGCTCTGGTGCCACTGCTGGGCCCCAGAGCAGAGCCCGGGCCCTGCTCGGAGCCCTCCCTGCAGCCAGGGACAGCCAGGCCCGAGGGCCCCTCTCAGCTGGGGCTCCTCTCCAGGCTGAGCAGCCCCGGCTCCCTCAGCCTGTCCTGGGCATGGAGATGCTACAGGCCCTTCAGCCTATGTGTCACTCTCCACCGGACCCGCTCCAGGAGCTCCATGTCCCTGTTGTACTGGGGAGCCCAGAGCTGGACACAGTTAGAAACGATGGACAAATATTAGAGAAATGCAATTAAAAGTATTCTGTAGAAAACAGTGAATTGTATAAATTAAATAAGTGATCCAAATACCTAAATATTTGTCTTGTTTTCTCCTTGGATGGAATTGCAGTGCTGGGTAATGTTGATATCACCCTCATGTTTTAGTTGTTGCTAAGTTGTGCTTACACTGAATCAAGCACATGTCAGCTTCTCATAATTTTGGGAGGAATTCCTCCCTGTGAGGGTGGGGAGGCCCTGGCACAGGTTGCCCCAGAGCAGCTGTGGCTGCCCTATCTCTGAAAGTGTTCCAGACCAGGCTGGACAGGGCTTGGAGCAACCTGGGACAGTGGAAGGTGTCCCTGCCCATGGCAGGGGGTGGAAAGGGATGAGCTTCAGGGTTCCTTAAAGCACAAGGACCTGGGAGGGGGATAGCCAGGACAGCTGACCCAAATGGTTGAAGGAATATCCCATATCTTATTATGCTGAGCAGTAAAACTGGGGGGTGTTGGCCAGGAGTGGGTGGACCCTGCTCAGGGTCTGCAGCAGGTGGTGAGCAACTGCACTGTGCATCACTTCCTGTGTGTATTCTTTTATCATCATTATTATCATCATCATCATTTTCCCTTCTCTTTCAGTCCTATTGAATTGCCTGCATCTCAACCCACGAGTTTTGCCTTTTCTGTCAGTTCTCTCCCCCATCTCACCAGAAGGGAGAGAATGATTGGCTGTGTGTTGTTAAGCCACAACAACATTGAAGAGACTGTTTTCGGGTTATGGATTATTGACTTCATTAGGCTTATAATTAGGACCAGAAAGGTAGTATTGGGTACTGCAAAGCCTTTTCAAGACTTTATAAATATTCAGAAGCAGTTTGCCTCATGATGCTGTTTCAGGTAATCTACCCCTTCCCTCCTTTTCACAGTTTAGTGGTTTCGTTTTGAGAACCCTAGCTTTCCTTTGCCACCTTCCAGAGATGTAGAAAGCTTTACAAAAACATCTGGAATTTGTATTTCTTTTGTGATATATAAAAAAACGACAAGAGGATAGAAGTAAAATAAAAAAATCTCAGTGGGAAAGGAATCCAGTCTGTATGTTGAAGCATTTAGGCAAATTTGTCTTCATGCCTGTAATGATGCGAGGCAGAACTAGTACTGTTGCAGCCATCTGTGGCTATCCTGTTGGCTTAAAGAGGAATTTTGATAGAATCATGGAATCCTAGGGTGATTTGGGTTGGAAGGGACCTCAAAGCTCGTCTTGTTCCACCCCCTGCCATGGGTGGGGACACCTTCCACTATCCCAGGGTGCTCCAAGCCCCGTCCAACCTGGCCTTCATCCCTTTTAAACATGGGATTTTTTTCCTTTTATTCTGGTTTTTGGTTTGGTTTTTTTTTTTCCTGTGATGTTCCGAAGAAGCGGAATCTGAAATACTATTCTGGCCACACTGTATCCATGTATATTCTTCTAAGTTTTCTGTTAACTTCAGATCTGAAAAGAATATAGTGAGGAAAGCTACTAAGGGAGTGCAGCATAAGTTACTTTGTTTTGCATGCTAAAGAAGTTAAATGTAGTTTTGTAATTTTGAAATATGCATAAATATAAGATTAGGTTTAACAAAGTGATATTTCAGGTATTGTGAACATACTACTACATACAGCTAGAAACTGCCTGTCTCTCTGTCCTCCCAGGCTCTTTGCCTATTTTGCATTTTAATCTGATGTTTATGATCAGAAACAGTATTTTCCTTTAGAACATTTTTAACTTGAGTGTGTTGGGAGCACCAGCCAATATTTAGCACCTAATGTGACACTGCCCTTTGCAAGTGGAAGGAATTTTATGAACCTGTTACATGGGATTGGTTTTCTGGAGGACTTGCCAACACACGAGAGAACTTCAGGAGGTTACTTGGGTCACATATTAATGTGCAGATTTCTCTCAGACATATGACCTCATTCTCCCTGGTGGAAGATTGAGATTAATCACCAGTGTTTTGGCCATATCCCTCTTTTCCTCACTATTGAGGAAAGGTGTAGTAATGGCAGATGCCAGCCACAGAAGGATGGGGTGGTGGAAAATTAAAAATGAGAACTATACTAAAGTTTAAGAAAGGAAATGTGATAAATTTTAATTTATTTAACATGTAATGGTAAATGTACAGTTATTTCAGGGTTTTTAAAATAGTTGCTTTGCATATTACCTCTCTGGTTAACTCATTTGATCTTAAAAACTAACTTCATGGTCAGCATCATTCATTCTGATCGGGACAGTGGATGAAAAACATGGTGATAAGGGGTTATTAATGTAACATGAAATTTTTTTGCTAAGAAGGCTGCAATTATAGTGCTTTTTATTATAAGAACTCTCTCAAGCTGCTTAACACTGAGTGGCATTAGCTCCCTTGCACATGACATGGCAATAATTGCCCTGCAATTGTCCTAATGAGGGAGCATTGGTTTGTTACATAATCTGACTGTATAATTACGTTTGAAGAAAAATACTCATTGGATGGCTTGAAATTTTGTAGGGCTAAGAGTACTTGAAATTCTTTTAATTGGTTATAGTTTAATGTTTTGTATTCAAATGGCTTGCAGGCTTTTATCATTTACACCTTGAATCTTGCAGACTAGAAGACTGGAAACTAAACTTTCTTAATTTTTCTGTTTTCTTTAAGAAGGTATGTTGTAATTAATGTTTGATTTAGGCATTAATTAAAAGAGGAAATAAGGATTTACCCTTTTTTAAGTAGAAGCAACTATTTTTTTTTCCTGTATAACTCAAAGCTTTGACCTGTTAAATGAATAATTTGATGAAATGCTCGGTCTCTGCCATAAAATTTCAAGATACACTCAAAAAAATGAACTGCTAGGCAGGCGTTTGGGGATGAATCTAATACAGTGTGGTTGGGAGGGGCTCCTTCTTATCCCCTTGGAATGAATATATCAAGAGCCCAGATGTGATAAATGTAGAGGTTTTGTCCTTTCCTCTGACTTTGTACCCCAGTAATGCTGAGTCTGCAGTGTCTCTGTTTCAGTTTTGGTGCTTTTCTTAGATTTTTTCAGTGCTGTAATACAGTCCCATGAGCAGTGGCAAGGATATAAGGACTAATGGGCTTGCTGGACAGGGATGAGGGGAGTCCTTTAATCCTCCTCTGATGCTCCTTCTCCTCTAATCAGTATTTGGGCATGTAGCTGGTCATCTGGGTTCACCAATGCTCCTGTAATTAGGAACAGGAATTTCAAATGCAGTAGTTTAGTATTGGAGTTAATTCTTTTTAGTGCTTTAAGTATGAACATGACTCTGCATTTGAGGCTCAAACATCAAAGTTTAAGCAGTGTGATAATGAGAGTTTTTTCAAGCAGCCTTTGGGGGCATTACGTTGGCTTTATACATTATGCCTTACTACTGAAGCTCTACCTGCACAATGTACAGTTGTGGAATCACAGAATGGTTTGGCTGGAAGGACCTTAAAACTTATCCAGTGCCACCCCCCACCCCTGCCATGGGCAGGGACACCTTCCACTATCCCGTCCAACCTGGCCTTGGACCCTTCCAGGGATCCAGGGGCAGCCACAGCTGCTCTGGGCACCCTGCGCCAGGGCCTCACCATTGTCACAGGGAAGGATTTTGTTCCAATATGTAATCTAAACCTATCCTCTAAAGAAGCCTTGTTTGTTAAAATATGATCAAACCTGTTATTTGTTGGTTTTTTCTCTGCAGCTGGCCTGTGGACGGTGTTCACGCTGGGTGGGGTGGGCAGCAAAGCGTCGGCGCAGCTGGAGCAGTGCTCCCCTCTGGCCAGCCAGAGCCTGCTGCTGCTGCTGGTCCTGGCCAACCTGACTGACGCTCCAGACACCCCAAACCCCTACAGGCAAGCCATCATGTCCTTCAAGAACACACAAGGTTTGTATCTGTTCTTACTTCTGAGCCTGACCTGATGAAATGGAGTTTTAAGTTGCTGTGATTGCTTAGACATTCTCTTTCTGAGATTTGTTGTCCTTCCAGCAAGCCCATGGAAGAGCAGGAATAGCATGTTTTCATCTGGGAGTTTTGAGGTGGAGTTCCTCAGCTGCTAGAACTTAATGGTGGGGACAGAGGGAGTATACTTTGTTCTTCTGACTTGAGAAATACTAGAAAGCTTCATAATCCTGGTCCAGTTTACAGTTGGGGTAGAAGTTCTTAAAGGTTTCTTCCAGCCTTGATGATCCTATGACTCTATAATTTTGTAAAATATAAATAAAACTGACTTATAAGTAGATTGTTTTTCCAAGAGTCTGCGGGAGTCCCTTAAAAATTTGTAGCACTTTTTATCCTGGAGTCATGTTCCTTAGAGAGAAGGTAAATAATTAAATTGCTACCTAGGTTTGCTGACTGTATTCTTGTATTTCAAAAGTAAGAAAAAACATATTTAACGTAAACACTTCCATGAGTTTTGTTTGTATGGGAGGTTTCAGGGTTGTTTTGGTGCTTGTCTGGATTTTGAGAAGGCAGGTTCCAGTGTGTGTGTCAGGTAACTGCAGGTGCCATGTGGCACTGACTGGCAGAGGGTTTTGTTTGGGACATGGGAATGCCCTAACACAGCTTGGGTTATCTGGATAGCTCAGCATGCAGCCTGTGCTTATCACAGAATCACAGGATCATTTAGATTGGAAAAGCCCTCCAAATCCAACCATTTCCCCGGCACTGCCAAGGCCACCACTACCCCATGTCCCCAAGTGCCACACCCACACAGCCTTTAAATCCCTCCTGGGATGGGGACTCCACCATTTTCCGTGTGTACTTTATCCATGCTTAAATCTCTGAGTCTGAGCCATGTGGTTTTACCTTTCATTGGCTTTGTGCAGGTTGGCAGCATGCACAGAACTCAAGAGCTGTGTGACAACCTGTGAAGCCACAGTAATATCCTGACTTACGCACTTTCTTCTGGGGAGTTTTTGTATTCCTTTATCCATTAAGTTTTAACCAGGTTGAGCTCTAAATTAATTCACCATTACCTAGGAAAATTTATTGGGTTGTGAGGGTGGAGGATTGTTCTCATAAGAAGAATTCTGAGTCCTAACATGCTTCTTTGATTTATTGGATACCATTTACAGGTGGTTGAGATCAAATTGTTGATAAAGTTTTTGGTTTGTTCTGTCTTTAAATTGCAAGCTTCCTTTAATGTTTCATTTTGGTTGACTTTGTTTCATGCCATCAGTAGCCAGTAATGTTTTCATTAAAGCGTGCTATACATATATCATTATAAAATTTTAAAAGAACTTGTTTTGTGTCAAATGTAGCATGGAAAGCTGTATTTTTTCTACGTGTGTATGTTGATAGAATGACTTATTGTTTCCCAGAAACTTGTTCCCACTAGCAGTACTCATAATTGAGCTTAAATTTGATTTCTGTGAACATTCTAAGGGGTTTGTAAGAGGAAAGTAATGCGAAAAAAAAGAGGCTGGTTGCTGTCATAATATACAGTATAAAAGGAAAACTGGCATTTTTGTTAAAGTAATTTCTATAATTTAATTGGGACAAAACTAGAAGAATTTGGGATAGGGTTTTTTTTTTCTACATGGTCTAGAGTAGTTTAATTTTTCTGTTGGTCAGTTTAATGTTCTGCAGAATAATACAGGATGTGCTGGTGTTGCTGGCAAGTTTCTTTAATTTTGTTTAGATTTTTATTTTTCTGGACTTTTTAGTATCCCTTAATTAAACTGATAGTGAAATGCTGTAAATCCCAATGGCACAGCTTAAACGTGCACAGAAGTAAAGCTGCAAAGTCAACGAGTGCTTCTCAGATAACGACCCGTGGCACCAAGGACTGAATTGTTCTGATTTTGCTGTCTACATCCAGGTTTTCCCTCCTGAAGGGAAATTCCTGCCCAAAGCAGGAAGGTTTTAAACCACCTGGTCCACAGTCATGGTCAGTGGTTGAGGAAAGGCAGGTTGGAGTCTCTCCTGCGCCCGCGGGTGCGTGGTTTTGGGACAGGCAGGGTTTCCATCGCCGCAGGGCTGCGTCTCTGTGTGGTTCCCAGCTCCTGCAGGCAGGAGTCCTGTTTGCTCCAGGGCCTCCTGCTGCCTCCTGCTCAATGGCTGGAGCTGTACCCCCTTGTCCCGGCCAAGAGGAGCGGTGGCTGCCCGGCACGCTGTCTGCTGGGCCCCACAAAACCAGTGGCAGCCAGGGCTCCTGCAGGGCTCCTGCAGCACTTCCAAGCAATTTTCCGTCCAAAGTGGGTGGAAATGTTGTTCAAAATAAGTGACGACTGCCATGCTCTTCTGTGCTGAAAGCTGCTTAGCAAACTTTGATAAGAATATGGGCTAAAAACCATAGAACCACAGTGTGGTTTGCGTTGGAAGGGACCTTCAAGATCACCCAGTTACAATTTTCCTGCCATGCGCAGGGGCACCTTCCACTATCCCAGGTTCTCCAAGCCCCATCCAGCCTGGGCTTGGACACTGCCAGGGATGGGGCAGCCACAGCTTCTCTGGGCACCCTGTGCCAGGCCCTTATCACCCTCACAGGGAAGAATTTCTTCCTAATGTCTCATCTAAATGTCTCCTCTTTCAGTTTAAAATGCTTCCCCCTTGTCCTATCACTGCTTGCCCATGTAAGAATTCTCTCAGTCTCCATCTTTTTCAAAAGCCCCCTTTAAGTACTAGCCTTTTCTGTTTCCATGGGGAATTTCTAGACCTTGATGGACGTTTTTATTGAAACTGGTAAAGGTTCTGTGAACAGAAATCTGTTTTATTTTCACTTCCAGCTCTGGCACAGAGTGTATTGTGATTATGAACAAACTGGTGTTACTTTGAGGGATGTCACACAACATGATGTGATGTTTTACATCACTTAACCCACAAAACTCCCCACCACACACCTCTAAAGTCCTGACACCTTTGTTTCACTGAGATGTCACAATAATCTTGACCTATGCACATCTGCCCTTCATGCCAAGAAAGGGATGGTATGCCAGAGAACTAAACCTGGAAGTTTGAGGTACAGGGCTTGGAAGTATATCATTGATATATTGGTTCCAGAGAAGACCTTGTGGCTGCCCTCCTTCCAGCAGCTCCTGGGATCACTTTCCTTCTTAGCAGTGGAAGCCATATGGAGGGACAAAATTACTTTATGAAAAAAGGTGAATGTTTTGTGCAGATACAGGGGTCTTACTCAAGCTCATATGGGAGGACACCCTCAGCTTTTTGGCACAACTGAGGCTTTGTGAGACCCTATTATGGTTTATGACCATTGGTGATAAGAGTCATATGTGATTTTTGTTTCCTCCTTACTGTGGTGTATTAAATATTTCCCCCCGAGATTTTATGAAGTTAACAAATAACTGAATGATAAATGTATTTGTTAAAGATTTTCTTTTATTTCTTTATTTCAGATAACACTGATTTTTCATCATCAAATACACATGCTTTCCAGATTAATTTTAACAGTTTATACACAGCTTTGTGTGAGCAGCAGAAATCTGATCAAGCCACTCTTCTCTTATACATGCTTCTGCATCAGAACAGCAACGTGCGGACCTACGTGTTGGCACGGACAGACATAGAAAATCTGGTGAGTCGTGCTCTGCCTGTCTTGCTCTCATCACGAGGGATTGGCCCTGCAAGCTTGGGTGTCACCAGCTGCCAGTGGCCTCTGTTGTGCAGTGGGAGCAGTAGGTTCTGGATCACTCATTCACCAGTTCTAGCTCACTTGCTCATTTTTGTTGCATCATCTCAGGAGTGTGGTGCTAAACATGTCACTGCAGTCAAGGGTGGTACTGGTAAAGCTACAAGACCATCTTGGATTTCTTCTTTCTCTGTGCCACTGTCATGACCCAGGTCAAACCTGCTCACTTCTGATCATGGTGTAGAGAAACTGGTAGCAGATATCATTCTATTCATTATTTTATTTATCTCTCTCAGATACTCAGGCCAAAAAGTTGCACAAGCTTACTCTGTGCTTTCAGGAGTAATAGTTAACAAAATGAGCTGTAACTGGACTAACACGCCAAATGTCTTAAAAGGTTGACCTAAGACTGAAACTCCTCAAGGAGCAGCTCACAGATTTTATGGAAATACAACTGTAGTGCCTTTTTAGCCACTTAAATAGGATTGTGGTTAATGACCAATATAACAGACACCTGGTATGGTTTTTGTAGGTTATAAATTAGCTTATGCTCCCCACTTTAGTAATGTCACAAACCACTTTAACAAATCTTACTTATTAAAAAGCATTCCTTTAATAAGATAATGGCTGTCTAGGGGAATTGGTAACAGAATAGAGAACCCTTTCCATTTTAATATTTGAAATCTTGCCAGGTAATTAGATCCCTTGCCTGTTTGATGGCAGATATGGAATGAGTTTGGTTTCAGTCCAAGTTCTAGCAGATGTATTGCTAAAATCGGAGTTGATAGACACCACTGTTGGCAAACTAGGGTGAGATGGTTGATGCTGAATTGATTCAAGACTGAACTCCTGTGTCGTCCGCTGCAGATTATGTAGGCAAGGGCTGAGTCATTTTGCATGAATTCTGTGAACAAATGGTCATGTATAATTTTTGGGGCTGGTAGCGTGTGATACGACAAGTTATCGGCTGCTAACCACAACAATTTGCTGTATCTTTAGAATCCCAGAATAGAATCCCAGAATGGTTTGGTTTGGAAGGGACCTTAAAGCCCATCTTCTTACAACCCCCTGCATGGGCAGGGACACTTTCCACTATCCCAGGTTGCTCTAGACAAGTAAAGATTAGGTGTGTGCATTGTTTTATGATTGTGATTTCTGATATACTGTTCCAGAAAAACAGTGCGGTGCATCTGTCAAAACAAGTCCAGATGTAGGTACTCAGATGCTCTGCAATGTGGGATATTTTCATATATTATCACCTAAAAAAAAAATAGTCAGAAAATCCCAGAAATTATCAGCAACTTTAAACATTTCACAGGAAAAGCTGAAAAAATTCAGAAAAGTATCATTGAAAAGTCAACAGTATGTTTTCATGGGTCTTTTGATTTTTTTTTTCCAGTACCAACATTTGAAACTGCTCTTATTTTGCTCTTCATGCATACTGTTGCTTCTTTGTGATCTACTGACAAGTTACTGACGTCTTTGTCCAATCCTCTTGTTTTTAGTAGGCCAGTAGATAAGGATGAGTAGCAGCCAACTGAGAAGAGCAATTTTAATTGCTCTGTAACACAGGCTGAGCCAGACCCAAAAAGAATTGGGAGGGCTGGGAGGGCTACTGGACAAAGAAATCACGCCCTCCTAACTGCAGTCCTGTGGTGAAAAAGGGTAATTCACTCTTGGGCTTGAAAATGAGATAAAGAGACTTGAGTATTGGAGCTGGTTATCCCTACCTGTATGGCAAGAGTGGTGCTGACACACTGTGTACCATTCTGGTGTTGTACTTCCATACTTCATGAAATAGTTACAGACTATTGAAAAATGGATCAGTAGAGAAACATGAGACTTTTTCTGCTTTAAAAATAACGACACTGTGAGAGGCTTAGGAAGCTAACTTAGGGGGTCAGAGAAGAGCTTGGGAAGCATCAGGATGTGTATGTGCCTTCATAAGGGGGAATCCTTGAAGAAACAAGAATCTCTGCTTGCAGAGAGGGGTGGTAAGAACTAAAGCCTGGAGGTTGATTCCCACCATCCGGAGATATGGGAGAAAAACAGTAAGGTCATTAATTCAGAGTCAAAATGATCTTTGAGTGAGGGTGGAGGACTTTTTGGAGGCATGTGGTGTAAATCAGTGGCCTCTTCATACAGAGGCAGTTGGATGAATGAGGTATAAGGTGTAAAGGTGCTGTATGAGAGATCACGTCCACAGGCAGCTCAGAGCTCATCCTAAACTTTCAGGGGTTTTGCAGGTTGTTCCTGTTTCACTGCACTCAGTGCATCCCATATGTTGTGTTTTCCCCTATTGTAATTTGTCTTCCTTTCCATGCCCAGGAAGCATCACCAGAAGGTGCTCTATAACATTTCATAAGGATTTTTGAAATGTGTCTCTGCTCTTTTTCAACTTCAATTTAACTTGTAAATTGATTCAGTTTGTTTTCCTTAGCTGGTATAACAGATACTGTTTCAGCTCTCTTCCTCATTTGTATATGAATCTCCTTCTGCCAGTTATAGCTAAATACCTTCACCTTCTGTTGGGCTTTATGTTTTATTGTTAATAAAGAACCTTTCTTGCTCTTATTATAATTCGGCTTGTCAAAATGAATAGGATCTTTGTGTGTCCTTCATGACTTCAATTTTTAAAATAATTGGATTAAGTATCTGATGCTCGAGAATCTTCTGTTAGAGAAGTTCACATCTAGGATTTGGCTGTCTTATTCGAACTGCTTGCAGGGATCCTCCTGAAACTGGTGGAACAGGTGAAATAGGGGGCAATTAGCACATTTTTTGATAAGCATTGTGTTCTGGTCTGTGGATGGGAGACTGTTGAGCCTTCTTCACTTTGAAAGAGCAATTAGCACCAGTATTGCAAGTAAAAATACCAGTGAGATTTCTGCATATGAGAAATGAGCTATTTGGTGTGTTTGTTTTGGCTGCTGAGTTGAGATTTTGTTGCTGCTCAACATGACTGGAATGAAATAACGTATACGATGATGTATTTTTATCAACTGATGGTACAGCAATATTTTTTCCTGTAATATAAATTCGTCTTAAACAGGTTGCTGCTTGTATTTTGTTGATTACTAAAAACAATCTATTTTTAAACTTTACTGGGGAAACCAACCTTGGACCTGCAATTTTCAGTGTCTGTTTTTACCTGCCACTTGTTTTGGGGATTAAAAGTAACTTTTTAGTGGTGGCTGTGTCTTGCCAGTTAGAAGCTGCTCCTGAGGGAGGAGTGTTAGTAGTGGTGCAGTAGTGGTAGTGTGGTGACTGTGAGAAAAGGGTCAGCAATACAAAAATGTGGTGGCTGTCTTCTCAGTACAGGGGTGGACAAAGCCATTGTGTAAGAAGATAGATATAAAAGTTTTAGTCTTTGTATGTAGCTGAGAAGTGTAGAAGTGCATTTTGGTTGAAAGTCTAGATAAAGTTTGATATAATTAAAATATTAACTGTGAGGATTCTTTTCTTTTGGAGAAATCCAGAATCCTCCTGAGACTCCTCCCAGGCATCTCCTGCACTTTCCACATTTACTTGAGACAAGTGAGATCCCAGGCAGCAGCCCTGGACTCCTTCAGAGAAGATACCTGAGATGTTTTTGCTGTTTAAATAGCAGATCTCACTTCAAGGATCAACTTGAGAGTCCTTCCAGGCATCTCCAAGGGTTCTTTGAATTCTTCTAGTGATCTGAGATCCCAGGTTTCAGCCCGACTTTTCCAAGGAAACTACCTAAGAGTTTTCCTCTTTTGAGGAAAACTGTCTCCTCCAGGTTCCACCCAAGACTTCTCCCAGGCATCTCCCAGAGTATTTCCAGTTTTACATTTTTATATGATTAGAGTTTCAGTTTAATCTTATATTCTAACTTTTTTTACATAAGTGATGACTTGTTAATTAGTTCTTGTTCTGAGAACAGTAATACTTGTCCTAAAGGTGTGTGTGCACCTCAGCAATGGATATACAAAGGAAAAAGTGTTGTAGGGAGGAAGGATTATAGAAAGTGTATAGATTGATTCTGGTTCCATCCAGAAATGGCACATAAAAGAGAATTAAGTTGCAATTTGCCTCCCTGAGTTCCGTCCAGTGTGGAGATGGAGAGAAGCCTGAAAGAGGAGTGGAAAGGGAAACATGGCCAAAGGAGTGGAGGTTTTGGAAGCAACAGAGGTTTGTTTGGGGCAGGAGGACTGATTGCCGTGATCTGGAGTGCCAGACCACTCTTGGGTAGCAAGTGTGAAACTTCAGTAACAGTACTTTCACATATTGGCTTGTAGGGGAATGGCTCCAATGTGTCAGTATCATGGATTTTTAAATGTAGTTTGTAGCAACACACTCGTAGGACTTGTAGCACTTGAGGACACTAATGGACTTTTTCAGTTACGATTGGTATTAATGTGTTTAGACAGAGGAGATATTTTGGGCTGTTCTGAAGGAATATGTTTTGCCAGAGTGGTTTGTATGGTTTAACGCAACCAGACTGGATCACTATTATCTTTAAAGGTCCCTTCCAACCCAAGCCATTCTGTGCTTCCATCTGGGATCTGTCTAGAAAACTAAGAAGTTGTTTCAGTGGTTACCTTCAGCAAGGCTTTTGTTGTTCTACCTGCAAAGTCCAGTTGTAAATGCAATTCTTCATTAGTTTTATGTTATTTCCAGCTGTATCCAGCTTATTATCATAACTCTTGGACTTGGAAATGACAGAGCTTTTGCAGTGCAAAGCTACATGCGAGTGTTGGAAAGGGAAACAATTTGAATGGTGGACTAAAGCAGTGATGTTTGTCTCTCCCCATCCAAGGACTAGTTTTTTTGTGTATGTGCTTATTAGAAGTTCTNAGTTCTAGGGAAAACCTGGTCTTTACTCAAGATTGATATTCAGGAAACACAAAGATGGAACTCTGGTTTCCACTGGGGAGAGAGGTTTCTGAAGGATACTTTGAAATGGCAAGGGAAGGATGTTTGCAATGTGTAATTTTTAAAAATACTTTTATTTTAATATATATTTAATATTAATAAAAATATTACTGTAAATATGTGCTCCCTCTGCTTCTGTTGTTGTCTTGTCTTGACCCTGACCAAAGCATGTGTCAAAAGGTTTTGTGGCCTGCAGCATTTAGATCAATCTCATTTCATTCTAATAGAAACTGGTTTAGTATTGTCCCAACTGTTTTGAGGATGGTTGATTGTAAAGAGAACATTTTGGTAACTTCAGAGGCTTGTGAAGCACTTGGTGTCCTGGCTGCTCACCAGAATAGGTTTCACATGATTCATCCAGCTGCATTTGGCCTGTTTTGAAAAACAGCAAGTTTTTAGGTGTCTAGAAGCTTCTTGGAACTGAGGGCTTTCTCCAGTTCCTTTTTCCAGGGCTTTTTGTGATTTTGGCCTATTTCTGCAGCCCAGGGAAGCCACGTTGTACTGAGCCAGTAGAAAGCTAATTTTCATTTGGTAGAGAGACAACATTTGCATCTGGATTAACTTTAGACTAGCATTCAGGATACTTGCTGTTGCAATGAAATCTCATTTTCATTATTATTGCAAGGCTTTGGCTTAAGCTGTTCATCCTGGTGGAAATGTTGCAAGACCTTGGGCTGAACTCTAATCGTAATGATCAGTCAGTTCTCTTTGGCTGCATATTATCTAAAATTGGAAAAACAGGCCTCTTCTAGTCTTAACCCAACCCAAACTGGTTTTTTTCTGGTATTATCTTCACACACCAAAATGGGAGTTGACTTTCAGGTCTCAAAATGCCTCTGTTCACCTCAGCTCCAATGAGCTTGGCTAGGTTTGATGAGGAAAGTCTTTTCAGAGCAGGCTTGTAGTAGCACAGATGTTTAGACACAATTGTTTTCCTGCTTGGACTGGTGAAAATCTTGTTTAACAATTTTATTTTCCCCGTGGTGTAGAGAGGAGGACTGAAGCGTTTGGAGATTATGGTAACTGGTATAGCTGGGAATCTCATTTACTAGGGATTGAAATTCCGTGTCTGACCACAAGAAAGCACTTGTTTAGACTCTATTGGAAGACAAAATGGAGCAGATTGAAGGTGTTTGGACACTGTATGTCACTGCTCAGGGGTGGTTGTTTCAAGAGGGAGGAATTGGTATGAATTGTCAAGGGCAGGGCAATACATGGGACCTTTAGGGCCTCCTCTGTTTAGTGTCTGAGGTATTTGAAGACTAAACTAATACACACGTTTTTCCTTCCCTAAAGGTTCTGCCAATTCTTGAAATTCTGTATCACGTTGAAGAAAGGAATTCACACCATGTTTACATGGCCCTTATAATTTTGCTGATCCTTACAGAGGATGACGGCTTCAACAGATCCATTCATGAAGTGGTGAGTTGCTGTTTTGGAAAATAATCCTTCAGCTCTAAAAATCATCTAAATATTTACTTTTGAGAAGATACATCGGCAAATGGGTTCCTTCGGCAGAGGCTGTATGGGCTCATCCAAATTTGATTGCATATAAATATTTCTTCTGTAAGAAGAAGTAACCTGAAGACTGATTTCAAAACTTTTCCCAAGTGAAATGAACAAACACACTCCCTCCTGTAGAGAAAATGCTGCAAATACCTCTTTTTCTGTCTTTTTTGGTGTTCCCTCTTACAAATTAGACTAGTAATAGCCGGGCAGGCTGCCTCAAAGGTGCTGAATGTTTGCCATGGAAGTGGAGGGCCTAGAAGAGAGGAAAAAAAACAGGAAACGTTTTTTATTTCTCTTGAAAAGCTTTGCTTAACTAGTTTGATGCAGCCTTTAGCTGGAGTTGTATTTTCCAGACTAAATGTTACTTCCTTACTTGGCACTTCTTTTTCTGTCTCGCTGTTAGATTAATTTCTATTTTATGTTGTCCATATAACAGGATCCAAATTTTTACTAGCTTTGATGGACCTTGACCATCTGTGCAGGAGAATACCTTGGACGACTGTGTCCTAGTTTCCCAGCTTCTAAAACTGCGATAATACATGAGATATTTGCACTGATTTAATGTAATTTTTTGACTGGGACACAGAAATTCTCTTTTGGGGAAATTGTTATCTTTGTGAAATTATTGAAATGCAAAATGCTGAAAGCAAGTTCCAAGGTTCCTAAACAGAACTCTCTCCCAGGTGAATTTCCTGCCAGTTTTGGAGAGAGCTGGCTTTTTTCCTTGGTGCCAAGCAGTAGAGACTTACAGTACTTTTTCTCTGAAATTTTGGATTATTTAGTATGGCTCTGTATGTAGAAAGCAGGAAGAGATGATTTAAATGCAGTTTCTTGGGAATACCTTTTTGGAAGCAGCTTTTAGGAGCACCTACAATAACCATGCAGATGACTGAAATATTTTCCAGAAGCTTTTTCCTACCTTCAACTTTGTGGGCCTTGAACCTGTACGTGTGCACCAGAGGTGTACGTGTGTGATGTGTATTTTTGGGTTCCATGTCACTGAGTCATTTAACCTCTCTCATAAATTTGGCTTGTTGAGAGTTGGAGTTCAGCAGACAAGGTGTCATTCCTGCCTCAGTCTCTTCCCCTATCACTCTTCTTTCATTTTAGAGGCTTTACACACAGTCTTTCAATAAATTCCTTACTGGATGAGTATAAGTGGAAGATTTCCCTAAAATTCCTTAATGAGGATCCAGCTGTGGAATGAAAACATAAATCAAGTTTTCTTGTCCGGTTTATCCTGCCTTTCAGCCAACCCTGTCAACAGAGTTGTAGTGTTTGCTTGCAATGTGGATATTGGTTTACTACTTCTATCTTAATAAAAACACAAACCCCACCTTGTTCCTTTTACCCTGCACTGATCTTTTTTTCAGTTGTGCCTTTGCGTCTTCCATTTTCTTCACAATTTTTTTGATTTTACTTCAGATGTTCACTAACTGCTTCTTTCTTTTCCTCTGGGGTTGTGTTTTCCTGCTCCATGGTTCCTGGCTCCACCTGTTAATGGTGCTGTGTGGCCAGAGTTTTGCTAGATTTGCTCCGTAGGTGGATAATGAGAAGTGGCTGTGAGGTCCCTGAGCCAGCAGGCCTGTCTGCGTGAACTTCTCCTACACATTCCTACAGATCCCAAGAAGGGAAATAAGTGTAAGGGAAAAAAAGTTTCAAAATCATTCTTATAAATCCATTCCCCTCACCCATGTCTTTGAATTAATTAAATGGATGTTTTCAGGTATGAATGAGCAAGTTGCTGTTCAAAAACTATAGCATTAAGTACGAAATGAGTCTCATACTTTCTTAAGTATTGACTCCAAATCTCCTAAAGCCTAAGAGGATATTATAGGTCTGCAAAATGATGGGAGTCAGAAAATCCATGTAGGCCTTTCTATAAAATGTGAGCATCTAGCATCAGTGTCACAAACCTCACGCACTGCAAGTACGTACCAAATTTTAGCAGTTACAGCAGGATTATTTTTTTCCTCCATCACTTGGGTAAAATATGAAGAAAAAAAGATGTGCTATGTTTTAGATCAACCTGTTTTTCTCTCTGCTGTGTATCCTGTATACTGTTCTTACAAGAACCATGACTGTACAGTTCATTTATGGGCTATTTTCCTTTGTGGCATTTAACCCACATTTATTTATTGATTTTTAAGATTAATTTTAGTAAGCAAAGTTTTATAAATCTGGTGATTATACCAACTGGTAAGGACCTCAGGAAACCACAGAAACTCTTTTTGAGTGCTGTAGGATGCTGAAGCATTTTGTATTTAAAATGAATGTGGTCTTAACTGCCTGGAAAATATGATCAAAATCATAGGTCCTGTTCCTGCAATTGGTTTAATGCAGTTGGGTCACTGTAACCACACAGAACTCAATTTCTTTTACTAATAATAACAATAATTGTAATAGCAGAGTAAACAAGTAAATGTGAGAATTCCCCAGAGAGACAAGTATTGGTATCTTTCGTCTCTGATTTATGAAATTCTAAATAAAATTACATGAGACATCAAAATAACATCATATGGTATTTTATGTAACCTTATTGTGCTACTGTAGCACTTTATACTGCAGTAAATGGTGATAGACTGTAAATCATGATTTAACTGTGTTTATTTTTAGTGTGTTAAAAAATACCTCATGAGCAAAGTTGTGGGAAACTGAGAATCTCACTGCTTGGTATATGTCGAACTGAGCTCCTGCTCTTTGTATCTGCAGTTTGTGCTCCCTAAGTTGTAGCTGTCCAAGAGCCTGGTATTCAAAAGAATAATTAATCAGAACATTTTAATTTCTTTTAAAATTATTCTTGCAAGACCACCCCAGGACTAAGCTTCTTCTTTTTTTCCCTTTTTAATATTAACTACAAACCAATGAGATTGGTCAGTGGTTCCAGGTAGATGATTTTGAAATTTAAGATATTTTCATGCTTCATGCTTCTGAAACCCCAAATGCATGGTGATGGTTGCTGTTGTTGTTTTTGAAATACCCATTTCACTGCCTACTGGCTCAGGTTGCTTTTACCTCAGTGTGGAGGTTCTGGTATGTAACTTTATAACTGTAAATTTGTCTTTTTTTTTCAAGGAATAGTTATCTCAGTAACTGTCATTTTTCCAAGGTTGGTGTTTTCAGAGTTTCAGGGAGAGCCACTGAAGGTTTCAGGGGTGAGACTGGAGCATTAACATGTCTTTGTCCATGCTTACAGCTGTCAACATGTTATTTAACGAGCTCTGGTAACTTCATGTTTTGCGTTAGGAATTTGAAAATTGGCAGGTGGCCTTTGTGCTAGGGCTCTGCTGCTGATAATGTGACTAAATGTGACCAAATTATCAATCTCCGGGCACGGGGAGCTGTCTGTTTCCATCTGTGCAGCAGAGATGTAGCCGGAGGTGGCCTGACATCCGTGGAAACTGAATATTCTCATTTTGCTGCTCCCAGAGCCATCTGGGCTGTGTGCATCCTCCCCGGCCCAGGGATCGTGTTATCAGCTGAGATAGGCAGGGATGAGCTGCAGCTTGTGCAAGTGCAGCTCCCAGCTCCCGTGGGATGGGATTGTGCTCCCAGGGATGTTCCTGTTGCTGCTTGGCAGGGGTTGAAACCACACAGAACCATTCAGCTTGGAAAAGCCCTGCAAGGCCATCGAGTCCCACCATTCCCCAGCACTGCCAAGGCCACCACTGACCCATGTCCCCAAGTGCCACATCCACACATTGAAGAAAGTGTATAGGAATGGGATGTGACAGCAGTTAGGAGAAATTTGAAACAGGATGGGACTGTCTGTACATGGAACATGGGATGGTGCAGTAGGGGAGAGGGACAAGAGTTAAACAAGAAGTAGGTAAGATTTTGGAATGCTGAGAAAAGAAATGAGTAAAGAGGCAGGATAGGATCAGAGTGACAAAAAGCTGAGGAAGGTGAAGTCAGACTTCTTTTTGATGAGAGACTGGGGTGGGCAGGGTAGGACAAAGGAGAGTGGCTTCACCCTGAGAGAGGGCAGGGTTAGATGGGATATTGGGAAGAACTTCTTCCCTGTGAAGATGGTGAGGCCCTGGCACAGGTTGCCTAGAGAAGCTGTGGCTGCCCCATCCCTGCAAGTGTCCAGGGCCAGGTTGGAAGGGGCTTGCAGCAACCTGGGATCGTGGAAGGTGGGTTGAGCTTTAAAGTCCCTTCTAACACAAACCATTCCGTGGTTCTGTGATGATAAGGTGTGTGGGGGGGGAGTGGAAGTGGGTAAAAGAAAGAGCCAAGAAGGAATGTGGTCTGGGAGGGTGAGGAGGTGGGACTAAGCTACAAGGAGGGAAAATGGGAAGGGTGATGGCTTTTGTATAGAACAGAGATCCATGGGTAGATGAGAAGGATGTGGCTGGAGATGTTGGAGGGCTCAAGGTACTACTTGAGGTTACTTAACTTGTCCGAGTCCCATTCCTCTTGTCCCACTGGGACACCTTGTGGGAGAGAGCACATGATGGGATCTGCTCTCAGTTCCAGCATAGACTTGAATCATGAACTTCCACTTTGGTTGGTGAAGTACAGGGTTGTGCCCCACAAAATAGCACCAAAGAAGGTGGGAGGAAACATGGGGATTGTTTTATTTGTGGGAGGAGGTTGCTTTGCTCTTTCACTCATAAATCAGAGACTACAAAAAGTAACTTATTAGAAATTTAATCAGTTAACTTGATAGGTTTTTGGCCAGGGTAAGTGTATTTTGTCTAAGAGGGAAAAAAACCCCCCAAACTCTTGGATATCGTTTCAGAGCAAATTGAGTGAAATTATTTCTTTTCAATAATCATCAGGAAATATGTCCCTTTATGTACTATTGGTTTCAATTTACATTTTGTGTCATGTCAAAACAAATAGTATTTTATACTACCCATTTTCATAGCTGTATTTTGTTTTTTAAAAAGTCTGTTAAATTTTCACTAAGCATTTTAAAGTCAGGAAATGCAACCACAATTTATCCCTGTTATATTTATGTATTACTGAGAGTAACCATTATTTAATGATCATATATTGTGTTCTTCAAATAACAATATGTTTTTCTTCTGGAAGGTTCCAGTGCTGAGCTTGAGATATTTGAGCTTGAGACATTTGTCAAAGTGGTTAATTTATTTCTTTATATAAAATCTTCTCTTGAAAACAGGTATAGCCACATAGTCATAAATAATCTGTTATTAAGAAATTACGATTAAGGCAACCAGGATGAATGTCTGCACTTACTTTAGCATTTTGCATTTGTGAAGTAACCTATGAACTAGCTATATCTGACCATATGTTTATGCTTACAGTCTTGGGATGATCAAGTTCTCCACTAGCAGAGTATCTCCTGGCAGTGAAGTTCGTATGTGTAATTCATTAATTACTTGCACTAACAGCTTTTGAAATTTTCAGTTGCCTTTTCTTGTGAAAATATGTGTGGATTTTGCTTTGTCTTTCAGGCATTTCCTGTTAATCATCTATGTTGTTCATCCCAACTAGTTGTCCTTGTTTACTGAGACTCCTTGGATGACTTGTTTTCATTTATACCATCATCACTTTGTCTTAAAATAATATTAGTGACTTGTTATAACCAGAAATTATACTGGTTTCCGCATCCACTCATCGCCTGCTATTTCTGGAAACCTTTCTTGTAGTGATTTCATGTCTCTTATTCATTCCTCAGCCTTGACCATTCTCCCCTTAAATACCTCTCAAGTCTTTCCGTCTTCCCCCTATTCTGATTTTTTGATCCTTTTAGCAAAAGGTGTTTACCACCAACCACCACACCTGAGCCTGTACCTGGGGATGTTTTGTCACATTTGCCATGAAATAGTGTTTTTCCCATCTATAGGTTACAGTCACTGGCTTCATTTTAACTTCTTTGTGGGAAATAGAAAAGTGCTGACAAAGAGCCAGGTACTGTGCAGCATGTGATAATGGAGATACTTTTAAAAAATTGTTTTAAAATTTATTTCAAGGATCTGAACTTTTATTTTGTCTCTTCATATATAATAAAAAAAATTATTTCTGTATCTCAAACTGCATCAGCTTACCAATTAACATGAATCATAATAAGGATGCTATTTCAAATGTGTCTTGTACTGTGAAAGAGCTTTCACAGAATGGTTTGGGTGGAAAGGGACCTTAAAGCTCACCTCAAGGTTCCACCCCTGCCATGGGCAGGGACACCTTCCACTGTCCCAGGCAGCTCCAAGCCCCGTCCAGCCTGGCCTTGGGCACTGCCAGGGATCCAGGGACAGCCACAGCTGCTCTGGGCACCCTGTGCCAGGGCCTCCCCACCCTCCCAGCCAGCAATTCCTTCCCAATATCCCATCTGTCCCTGCCCTCTGGCACTGGGAAGCCATTCCCTGTGTCCTGTCCCTCCATGCCTTGTCCCCAGTCCCTCTGCAGCTCTCCTAAAGTCTCTCTTCTGTCTCTGAAGTTATACAGAGCGAACTTTGTGTGCAGTAGTCCTTGTTAAACATATTTATGTTTTGACCGAGAATAACCCTGAATTTATAGAGGATCTTTTCTATGTTTTTAGGACAGTTCCTGTTGAGTCATTTTTACCAATCCTTTAAGACAGGGTGTTGGGTACATGTGTTTCCTCCATGTTGGCTGGCTGAGTACAAGGAAAGAGTGGATTGATTCTCCTGCAAAAAACTTGGGAATGGTAGTTAACTTCATCCACCCTGATAGTGGAGGGCAGTGAAAGATATGAAGCTCTTGATGAGCATCATCTAGCTGATGACTTTCTCTAAGTATTAGGGGAAGAGACCGCATACCTGTCAAGGGAAAGGCTTCAGTGTGAAGCCAACACTTCACCTGTGGATCTGCCCCCTGACCTTCAGTGTGTGCTCTTGCCTGTCAGTCAGAGCTCCTGTGTGCTGCCTCTTGCCCAGCCAGTGATGAGGGAAAATGGCAAGGCATTGGCAGAATTATTCAGGTGTCTTGAGTGTAAATGGAGACTTTATGGAGTGTAAAGGGTAAGATCAAAATGAGTGTGGTGTCACAGCGCATAGAAATTAGCAAAGTGCCAAACATAATCATCTTTCTACACTTGGTGTGTTTCCAGATGACTTAAAGTTGATGAGATCTACTAGGTAATAATACTGCCGAGGTCTGATTTTTTTTCTTTTAATTTTGTTTTAATTATGCTTTGGAGTACAAAAATTAAGTCACATTTGAGACTGGAAACTAATTTTTGTGTCTTAAGGAATGTGAGATTCCAGACCTAGGTGCTGAAGAGCCTTGTTCTTTTATGTTTTTCTTTTGCAGATACTGAAAAACATCACTTGGTATGCTGAGCGTGTCCTAACAGAGATCTCACTTGGCAGTCTTCTGATACTGGTTGTGATAAGAACCATCCAGTACAACATGACACGAACAAGGGTAAGACTTACGTAGAGCCCTTGTGAATTCCTAACCTCAGCAGCTTGAATTCAATTTCAAATGTGGTGGTGGGATTTTATCAATTCTATTGCAACCAGTTGGCATCTGGATTTGCAGAAGGGAAGAAAATAGACAGATCAGCTGTATTGACTAAGTGTTTCTGAACTTGTAACACAATTTCTTTGTTGTCATCCAGTTAGATTGAGTACGGTTCTCTAAAGACTTTAATTCAGGCATCAAGCTGGTCTTCAGTTGAGAAGAAAGAGTTCCTTGGTTTCATGAGAAGAAATGATCCATTGTAGGCCATTTGCATCTCTTAAATGGCTTGAAAGTGGGAATTTCAGGTCAATTTATTGTTAGTGTTTTTTAGAAGTAAGACAGGGACAGGGCCAGAAGACCCTTTTGAGCTCTGGCAAAGCAAAACTGCTTGAACTTCAGAGCCTAATAGCCCAGATTAGTTTTGTGCATTTTTCAAGCATTTGCTTTTTTACCTTTTTGCAGACAAAAACGTAGTATCATGCACTTCTGAATATTTTCAACAATTAAAGGCACAGAATTTTTTACATTAAACAGTAGCCAAAATATTAAATATATTTTAAACTGGAAAAACTAAAGATTTTGCTTTTATGGTAAAAAGAATTGGAAGGAACAAGAGCAAAGTTGCCACATATTTGTAATATTTAGAATCTGTTATGTTATGTAAATGAATATTTTAGACTTGAATGGGGAAATTAATCCCTTTTGGATTGGATAAGTGGACAAGTTTCATTCTGTGAAAACCCTTGACTTTGAAAGGGCCATCAGATAAATGCTTGTTTGGCCAAATGGTTTCAGGGATGCTGAAATGAGGACCAGTGCTCTGAAGTGTGGTGTGGTTGTAGTTGTGGGATATATGGAATGCTGTGAAAGAGTCAATAGGGAGATGAGTTGAGAAGTATAAAGTTTTAGGATAAACTACAAAAGGGAGAGAGAGGAAGGTGGAGAGGGGGAAAATGTCTTCATTTGTTTTTTACAGCTGTGGTGCCATTGTAAATGAACATTGAAAGACAAATACATATATGTCTTTACACATATATATGTATACACTCTGAAATCTGTATGGAATCACTCTTTTATAAACCTTCTATTTTAAGAAAACGTGTTAAAACATCACCAAGTATATCCGCTTTGCATTTCCGCCTTGTGTTTTTAAAACAACATGTATTACTCAGTCTTTTGAATGATTCCTGCAAGAGGTGTCAGTGCGTATCCAACGAACAGTTTGGTGTGTTGGTTTTTTTATCTTTCCTCTTCTTTCTGACAGGAC
The DNA here is from genome assembly GCA_013397115.1 of Edolisoma coerulescens. Classification (NCBI taxonomy): domain Eukaryota; kingdom Metazoa; phylum Chordata; class Aves; order Passeriformes; family Campephagidae; genus Edolisoma; species Edolisoma coerulescens. Next base: position 175,202 of record VWZW01008125.1, on the reverse strand, counting down.
AAATACCTTCATACAAATTGTCTGGCAGCCTTAGCAAATATGTCGGCGCAGTTCCGCTTGCTTCATCAGTATGCTGCTCAGAGGATCATCAGGTAAATATAAAGACTGCTGGAAAATCAACTTTACTGAAACTCAGGAGTAGGGAAACTTGAATTTTGTATGCCTTAGTAGTACAGAAACATTACTTTTATATGCCTTAGTAGATACCAATGAACTAAACAGCGGAAATGATAACTGAGTAACTAAATAATCCCAGAATAAGTCTGCTTGCTCTATATTTGAACCTGTTCTGAATGGACAGAAACAAATACTAGTTTCTCTGTCTGAGAAACTTCAGCTTTTTGATCCTCTTAACAGAACAGCTCAATAGCTGCCTTCAAAACAGCAGGTTTTCAGGGATTTGTGTGAATTACAAATTCAGTCATATATCCAGTTATTATAGAAATGCACTGAGTGGTGGTTCTCAAGTATTCTACAGCATGGATTTTCAGCTTATTTCTTCCTGCATATTTGGCAAAAGGTCTGTTTTTTAAATCTGACATAATGCAATGATCATTTTGTGACAATACCCTGCAAATATGGGCAATAAAGCCTAGATCTATGCTTTTCAACTCATAAAGTTTATTATCCTGTAGTAATCAATAGTCAGTATTTGCTCTGGTTCTAAAACAAGGCCAGAACTTTAAAGAAGCAGATATTGAAGTTGGTCCTTCCCACTGTGTTTCTGTGCTGCAGAGCACTTTGTAAAGGCAGGTACCCCTGTGCCAGGCATCCTTCTCATCTTGGCAGCCAGCCCTGCTCCATGCTCCAAGGAAACTGGGAAGGTCCTTTTTAATGTGATCTAGAATAAATTGTTACAGGGCTTGTCAGGTACAGACTGCGTGCCAAAAATAATAATTGTGTACCTGTACACTTTGTCAAGGACTGGGTTAACATGACATACAGCTTGTTCTTAAGGATTTAATTCTCTCCAAGACACTTCTCCTTTGAAAATGGTCGGTGGTAAAAGTAGGACAGGTTACCAGAATGAATGCATTGTGTTGGTGCCTTTCACCTGTCTGATACTTGCCCTCTTTTTATACCCTTGGCAGAAGTAAAGAGGGTTCAGAGTTTGAAATGGAGCTATTTTCCCCTTACTTGCCACAGACATTGTCTTAAATATTTTCTGTGCTCATTTCTCAAATCACAGACACGAAGTCTGAGTTTTCCAAGCATTTGAAATGTTCTGAAATCAGAGATCCTGGTGTGGTGTGAGATACACTTCTCTGACTCTCAAAAATTTGGTCTTGTTCTTACTGTGATACTTGATTTGCCACTTCAGAGCTTCTTCCTAGCATCCTGGGTTCTGATCTAGTTTTATTTTATTCTACTGCTGTTTCTGCACCCCATAGTGAGATGTGTTCCTCTGGTTATATTTGGGGCAGGAAGCAGTTATCTTGCTAGTCTCAAGACCCAAGAATTTCTCTTTCACTGATTTCATGCAGCACTGCAGCAGGATCCTCGAAGGTTTGGGAGCCTTATTCCTCATGTCTCTCGACATGCATGGTTACAATATGACTTTAACGTGGCTGCTTGATTTTTAGCTGTGATATTCTTATTGGAGGCAGACAGACTTGTGCTGCTGCTTGACACTGAGGTGTGCGGAAAGGAGGCAAAGGGGTGAATGGCAGAAAACAGGGAAAGGAAATTCTGACACAGTGGAAGGTCATCAAGTCCAGCTGTTGGAGTCCCCATCCCTGGAGGGTTTAAAAGCCATGGGGGTGTGGCACTTGGGGACATGGGTCAGTGGTGGCCTGGGCAGTGCTGAGGGAATGGTTGGACTCAATGGTCTTCAAGGGCTTTTCCAGCCTAAATGGTTCTATAGTTCTACTCCATATTCTATAAATTAATCTGAGATCTTGGTGCATTTGGAGCACTGTAGACATGTTAGTCTGGCAGGACAGCAGAGAGAAGGATGCTGGCTATCCCAGCCGTTGGGTGCCAGCAGGGTTGGAGCTGTATTGTTCTGTCTGGAAATAATGTAAAGGTTGATAGAGAAAACGGTCATACTCATCAAGTGAAGAAACAAAAAAAGGTAGTAAGATCTATATTATGTATACTATGACATTCTTATATGGTCCAAAGGTATTCCATGCTGTTGCTTTTAAGCTTCTGTCTTATTGTAGCCAGGCACTCCATATTATTGTAAGTGGAAATTGTACTGGAGGACGTGACTTTAGATTTGAAACAGAACCAGCAAAACAAGAGGAGTATTAGGGAAAGAAGATCTTGTTCTGGTGTTAGAAAAGTGTACATCTGGACAATAGGCAAAAATGACCACCAGGAATTTAATTTGTCGCTGTGATCATGATTGCTTATAAATCAAAAACTCTACTTAAAAATATATATTAAAATCTGTTGTAAAATGTCCTGTGGGACTGGGACATGGGCAGGCTGGAAGGAAGAGTCAGTTCCCGGAGCAGCCTGTCTCCTGTTAGACTTTACTGCATTTTCTTCTCAGGAACTTTACAGCCCTGTGTTCCTTGGCAGGTTTAAACACCATAAAGGAATTATTTTAACCTGATTTCCTCTCAAAATACACTAGATTTGCTATAAAGTTTCAGTTATCAAGAAAAGTGGTAAAAGTACACTTATTTCTTAAGGGGCTGGTGCTTGAGTCATATATGGTCCTTCCTTTTTCTACCTTAGGAAGTCTGTTATTCACAATTATTAAATTTAGCCAGCAGTGATGGACCCAGCTTTGTTCCGTGCTGCCAAAGCAGAAAGAGTATATTTATACTCCTATTCTGCTTTACCATCAGAGTACAAGCATCTTAATGAGAAAGTGTTTTCTGTGAAGGAAAAACAAGATAGTACTTTACATTACATGAAGTATTTCAGGGTATAGGTTTCTAAATTAAGTAGCTCTGAAACACTTAAAATCTGCTTAGCAATACAGCTGAATAGACAGTCATAATTTAAACCTCACCAGATGCTCTAATGACTCCTTCCTTGATGTGAGAATTAATTCCATTTCCATGCAGGCTTTTTCCTAATCCTATTCTGAGCAGAGACAGCCAATTGTTTTAAATTCTGAAGACTATTTTCTGTGAAAGAATGAGCTGGGAATATTCAATGTAGTGCACTTAAGAGCTCAGTAAAATACAACTTCATAATGTTGGGTAATTTGTATCACGTTCCAGCAAAGCATGAAAATTGTCAGATTTGTGTAAATCTATCATCACAAGCAGCTGCTGGAAGTTAAAAATAGAAGTAATAGATGTTTCCTAGTGAGATCCAGGGTTCACTTAGTGTTGGACGTCCTCTGTTGTAGATTGCCCTGACTTTGAGATCCTTGCCTTCTCTGATCTCTGTATGGGTCGTTCACTGAAGAGTTGGACTCAATGATCCTTGCGGGTCCCTTCCAGCTCAGAATATTCTGTGATTCTGAGGTGCTCTGCATTGCTACATGGGATTGTGTTTAATTACACAGAGCTCTTTTATCAGTGGAGTGCTGAGGGTGGTACTGCACTGCACTGTGGAGTGCTGCTGTTTGTAGTATCTTGAAATTGTATTTAAATACAATTAAATACACTGCATAGTAGTGCAGGTATTCAGTTTGTCACTTAACACTGCAAGTCAGTTGGCATTAATTCATTTAACCTATTTGGAAACAGCTTTCATGATATTTGGCTTTTCTGCAGCTTGCCTGACTGCTGTAGTATATGGAACACTTGGAGGGTCTTCCTAGGATTAGCTGTGTTCTGGCATCTCCTCTCCATGTCATTCTAATAAAATTAGTGACAAGAAGAAGACTGATCACTTCAGGCAAATGCTTTTCCTATAGTTTCATGTGTTGGAGTGTTTGCTGTTTCCTAAGCAGTCATATGCCACTAGAGGTTGCCATGCGCCTCACTAATTAGATGTACACTTTTAACATTAAATGACTTTATGGGGCTAGAAACAGCATCCAGTTTTCCTTTTTTTCTACATTATCACCACAGCTGCTCATGTGCAGGGCTGTGCGAGACACTAAGAACTTTATTGGTTGCACTTTTGTTGATTTCTTTGGCAGTCACAGAGGTTTCAGTGAGATTCAGGAATGACATGAGGAAAGAGGTTTGTGTCAATTCTCCTGATGCTTGTAGGAGTCAAGTGGAATTAGGGAGGAATGTGTGCTTTAAGGGGATACAGATCAGAGACCCGTGTAACTTGTGCATGCTATGGGATGCAGTAGGTTGTACTTGAGTGTCATTACAGCCCTGCTGTACCTGCTCTGAGAGCAAAGCTTGAGACCTATGTTCCATCTGTAAAGGTTGTTTTTATTTAAATAAGTTCTAAGTAGTGTACTTAGGCATCAATGCTTTTAAAGTCTGACTGCATTGCTGTAGTTCCTCAGGTCTCGCATCTAAGAGGAGGATGAAGCCCTGAGTTCCCTTTTCACTCTTCAGCAAAGTCTTCATCTTTCTGTAGGGTCAATTATGTTCCTTAAGCTACTGTGAAAATTGCCACCCTTAATGATATGTGCTGCTGTATTTGAGAAGTTTCAGCTGCCCAGCCAAACCATTTATTTGCTTTATGGTTTTCTGTGTTAGTAATTTAATTTCTCGGGTATGGTTTCCTCTTATAGGAAGTCTTATTGGATTTTCTTGAGTAAAAATATTTATGACTGTTGTTTAGGGAAAAGAGAACAGGATGTTACTTTAAACTGTGCTTTTTAAGCCCATTTTATGCTGGACTAAAAATTGTCTTTAGGCTGTAATGTGTGAGTTTCTATAGGAACTATAGAACTATATTGTATTGCTACTGCAATATATTTCATAGGATCGCAGAATAGTTTCAGTGGGAATGGACCTTAAAGTCCATCTCGTTCTACCTTCCATTCCATGGGCAGGCACACCTTCAACTAGATTGGGTAGCTCCAAGCCCTGTCCAATGTTTTCCTTACTGTAATTGTAAATAAAATTCTTCCTTACACCCAATACAACCCTGCCCTCTGGCACTGGGAAGCCATTCCCTGTGTCCTGTCCCCCCATGCCTTGTCCCCAGTCCCTCTGCAGCTCTCCTGGAGCCCCTTTAGGCCCTGCCAGGGGCTCTGAGCTCTCCCTGGAGCCTTCTCTTGTGCAGGGGAGCACCCCCAGCTGTCCCAGGCTGGCTGCAGAGCAGAGGGGCTCCAGCCCTGGGAGCATCTCCGTGGCCTCCTCTGGCCTGGCTGCAGCAGCTCCAGGTCCTTGTGCTGTTGGAGCCCAGGGCTGGGGCAGCTCTGCAGGTGGGGTCTCACCTGAGCGGGGCAGAGGGGCAGAATCCCCCCTCCCCTGCTGCCCTCGCTGGGGATCAGCCCCGGGCACGGGGGGTTGAGGGCCGGGGCAGGTCCAGCTCTCACCCACAGCACCCCCAGGTCCTTCTCCCAGGGCTGCTCTTGATCTATTCTCTGCTCAGAAGAATTTGTGTGAATCACTGTGTTTCAACAAAAAAATGTTTATAGAGCAGTAAGACCTGTGTGATCTGTATTAGGGGCCACACTGAACCAAAAAATCTGAAATTGTTAGTGTGTGAATGTGATGAAATTAAAATTTACTGATTGCTTAATAATATCATTTAGCAGTGCCAGTAATGAGATGTAATTGCTGGCTCAAAACTCTCTAGGCTGCTCACATAGGTAGATAAACAAATTTGTCTCCCACGCAGCTTTAGACTCTCTGAGCATTCTGGTTTTCCTGCCTTTTTTTCCTTGATGTCCACAGTGTTTTTGGGAAGCTCTTTAACAGAGAGCTTCCTCTTTCCTTGGAGAATAGCAGTGGGATAGTTGGAGCAGAGAACTTGTGAGATGGAGTTACCAAAATCAAAGGTGCTTCTTTAAGGGCAAAAACTTGGAAGCATAGTCCGGGTTGCTGCATGAATGCTTCAAACTTGTTTGCTTTCTAATTTAATTCTCATTTGGAAATGTGGGTATAGAACAGAAGTGTTTCTCTCATACAGGAGTTGTGATTTTTAAATTATAAGATTTGAGCTAAGTTGGCATTTCAGACTTCAACTGAGATGTGTAAATTGAGCAAATCAAATTAGGTGAATAGGGTATGCAGTGATTTTGTTAAACTCATCATTCTCACAGCAGGGTAATGAATGGGGTTAAATTAGAGCAGTTTGTCAGATAGAAAACTTCCTAAAATTGTTCCAGATTTGGGAGTTGAAGCCCTTTGACACTCGGAAACCTTATTTTGAAAAACTCTTTAATTTCAGGAATGTCAGCTTTCAGTAATCAAAAAGCAAGATAACACTACTAGGATGTTCAGTGATTGATTTTTAAAGAAATCACCAACCTATACATTTATTAACGCATAACATGAAAACTAGTTCCTCTCTCCTTTATTCCTTCTCCGTTGGTATTGTTGGAACAAGGGGTTTATGTTGCTTAGAGCTGCACAGCTCTGGGGATGGTTTGAAACACACAGGTTTGCATCATACCGTGCACACTGGGAGCCTGGGCTTGGGTAGGCTGTAATGGCACTGTAGGAACGATCAATAGACAAGGTTTTTACAATCTGGGTTCAAATCTTCATCTCTTAATTGGGCCATTAAATTAAATCTCAGTCTACTGATCTCTTAATCATAGCAGAGAAGTGTTCACAATGGCAAGCCCTAGAGAAAAGAGACTGCTTCTGCTCCCACGGCAGCAGACACTAAGGGACTTCACAGGTTAAATTATAACATAATAAACGATGAAGCTTCTTGGAATTATAACATAATAAACGATGAAGCTTCTTGGAATTAGTGCCCTGTGGCCAGAGCTGTTAAATACTGAACCCTCTAAGCATCAGCTTTGTACTGCTCAATACTGAACTCTCTGAGCATCAGCTTTCCCATTCCTTTTTTTAACCAAAAGAAAAGAAGAAAGGAAGGAATTGAGGGTAATGAACAGTTTCACTAAAGCAGTGAAATCTGCCTCTGCAAATAATGTGAGTGGAATAGTCAAAAATCCTTAGTTTCCGATAGTGAAACTCAAGTATCTCCAGTCTGAGCTGTTCAAGAATAACAGGTAATTTTTTGTCCTCTTTTGAATCACATATGGGTTGTGCTAGAAAGAAATTATTTCAATGAAAGTTATCACAACAGTATGACTGTTTCCTAAATTTTCTAAATGATATTTTTAACCTCAGGTTTATGTTAATTTCACTGGCAGTGCAGGATTCTCCACAGCTCTACTCTGCAATTCTATGCTTTGGGGGAACCTGTTGATACAACTGGTGGCTTTTAGTAATTCCTATCCCTGATTATTTTCATGCAGACATCATGTCACTGAGGTGAACAGGCAAAGAGCACTTTCTGTGGATACAGCTTCAGGTGATTTATCTGCAACTTAACCAGCTTGTTTGATTTTCTGTGTTTGCTCTAAAGCAGTAGCTGATGACCTGTTTATCCCAACAAACTTACATTGCCATGCAGTACTCGGACTGGTGAACGTGTTACTTTGAAAAATCTGTATTGATTTTTCCCTCCATCCTTCACTTGGGTAGTATTTACCATGTGCTCTAAGATACAGATTTTAGCAATAAATCCTCTTCAGAATGAAAGGCTGCAGAACTGACTGGTCGACTTTTCCTCAAAAGTAAGAATTAAAATCCTCAAAGACAATTTAGTGCTTCTTAACTTTGAAACAGTTTGTAGCATTTTTGTTTAGAAAAGAAAGCATTTATTGTCTAGCCTGGATGTAAAATGGCTTCCCATTGCCAGAGTGCAGTGTTACATGGGAAGGAATTCCTGACTGTGAGGGTGGGGAGGCCCTGGCACAGGTTTCCTAGGGCGGCTGTGGCTGCCCCATTCCTGGCAGTGTCCAAGCCCAGGTGGTCAGGCTTGGAGCAGCCTGGGATAGTGGAAGGTGTCCCTGCCCATGGCAGGGGGCAGAATGAGATGATCTTAAAGTCCCTTACAACCCGAGCCATTCCATGATTCCATGATAAAATGATACTCTATTTATGAGAAACTGCTTAATAATGAGATTTTTTTTAACCCCTATGCAGTGCAGTATGTTGCAAAAGTGGTAATCCCATTTTTATTAAGCATTCCAAGTAAAGTGAAAACTTTTCAGAAAAAGGGCCTTCATGATATTCTTATGCTCAGGCCGTGTTTGAAAGAGGACACTGTGGAAATGGAAGGTCAAGCAACTTCAAACCCCTGAGCCTGAGCTTTTCTTTTCACCTGTGGCTGCCAGTGGCCAAGGCTGTGTGCACAGCAGGACACCTGCAGACACTGAGTCACCCAGTCAAACCCTCGGGCAGCTTTGCCTTCTCTTCTTGAGCTGTGCACAGGCACATGCTCCCTGCTCTGTGTGCAGTGCTTTTTATACCCCTCATTCTCTGCTCTGTCACTGTTACTCCTCAAACCTACAGAGGATCTCGAATCCCTGGGGTGCCTTTTATCGGGAGACAGAAGCGATTTATAAAAGATCTCAATAGCGTTAAATAAAAGAAACATATGCTGGCCTTATTAGTAGCTTGTTGACCTAGATTAGCTGTGGGGAAGCTTATAAGCTGATCAGCCATTCCAAAATTGGGAGGTGTCATTGCAATTAGTAGGAAAGGCTGTGACAAAAGGGGAGGCAACAATTGTTCTGACAAGGGAAAAGAGAATATTGGTAGCAAATGGGCTCTTGCTGGCATGACTTGGGGATGTAAACAGAATGAAGTTAACTTTGTAAGAGGAAAGAAGCATCCTTTGGTACTAAGAATTGAGTGTAGTTGTGGTCAAATGCTGCTTTAGCTATGTCAACAGTAAGAGCAGTATCCCATGTGGGCTCGTCTGTTTTTGCCCATGTGTAACATATGGAGGTGAGGTTTTAGGCTGATATCAGCTGTTTCCAGCATGGAAATATCATTGAACTTGGTTTAAGCCTGGTTGAACCTGCTGGGGATTCTGAGTGGGCACTGATGGGACAGTAATACCCTCGTCCCCCATCTGGCGCGAGCAGTCGAGTGCCCCACGTGCCATTGGAAATGTTTGCAGCCCAGGACCCCCAGGTCACGGGTCATGGAGGCTCCCCAGATGGACAGATTGGATCAGTGTGAACCATGGAGGGCTACTGGGGAAACAGTTGCTTCTCTCTGTGTCAGGTTTTTTTCACATGGAGCGGAGTGGTTAAACTATCTTATCTTCTGCTCTGCAGTTAATGGCCACAGGACTCCTTAAAAATGACATTTTGATTGCTGATCTGGCTTAAAGAGGTATTTAGTATCAAAATATGTACCAGTCGGAAAGCTCAACTTTGTACAAGGTGGTTTGCTCTTCCCTCAACCACTTTTTGTGTCTCTGCTGACTTGTATGCCACAACCAGCAGGATAATTCTGTCATTTTCAGGGGGCAAGACACTACTACGATTCATTTGTCTTCTGCCATCGAGAAAATTGTGTGGTATTTCAGAGCTTTACAAACTGCAAGTCACTGCCTGGCAGGATGTGTAGTTCAAATTAGCATAGAACTGAGGTGTGTTGAAGCCTTGATCCCTGTTTCAGGGCATCTAGATCATCACTCATGTCACACAGAGCTGGAGTTGGGAGAGACAAGGCCCCATTGTGACATCTTTAATTATTATGAATGGCTCATTCATAAATACTGTGCTACATAAGCTCTTTGGAAACAGTATAATTGGGGAATTAAACTTTTCTTTTTTGGTGAAACCTTGAAACTACTCATCTTGTGAATCTCTTCTGATGGAGAAGGAGAAATATCTGAGGAAACCTGTAGAGAAATAACTATTTTTGCGATACACTTCCAGTGTTGTTTTACAGATGGATTTGCGGAGTAGACTGAGGTTGTTCTGAGTTCTGTCACTTAAGTTTTCTGCATGTTTAATAGCTACAGGAAGCAAAACTGAGAAAGCCAGTAGCATTATTCCAGTCCCGCTAATAAAATTTTGATTTCTTTTAGCTGGTAAAAATGTTAAGGCTACTGAAATGTTTGCTGGGTTGTGCCCCACTGTGTTATTTGGGATTTGGATGTCTATTGTGGGGGTCACAGAATGGTTTGGGTTGGAAGGGACCTTAAAGATGCTTAGATGTGATCCATATAGCTTTTGTATTTTAAAAAGACTGCTATATACCAATAAGTTGAACTGCATAAGATTTTTCTGAGATTTAAAAAACCAAGGGAATTCTGATAGTCTTTTAGAAACTATTATTTGCCATTCTAGTAGAATCCTAGAAACTGCAGTCTTGTCTTCGTTTGTTTTGAATGGAACATATTTATGGGACAGTGTTCCTTAACAGAAATAGAGGTGACTCAAGATAATGACTTGCTTGAACCTGTCATTTATCCTCAGTTGCAGGGTATTTGGCTCATTAATGCTTTATTCTGATACAACATGTACTCTTTCCTTTTTAGAAATTTTCTTTTTGGAAAAAACTGTGCACTGTGATCTAAAGAAATGAATGACTAATGAACTTACAAGGATTTATCTGACAAACTAAAATGCTTCTAAGTAAACATTGGTATGGAACGAAAAGTGTAGCCAAAAATATAGCATTAATTACATTTTTTTCCTCGTCAGGCTGCTGCTTATTTAACATTATAACTGATGTCATTATATATGTCCAGTATTTTTCCAGCTCTGCAGTTCAGTGAACTAATGTCCCTCTCCACTTGTATGAAGTCAGGATAGGTAAGAGTGGCTGCAGGGAGGGAAGCAGGGCTGTGTAATACCCAACTGACCTGTGTCAGTGCCTTCCAAATGCCTCCTGATAACTTTCCTTTCCACCACACATGGAAATTTTCAGTTCATTCAGACCCCACACTTCAGTGAGGATGTTCAAACAGGCTTTCTAATGGATTTTGGGAATAGAAAATAACAGTTTATGAAAATTTTGAGTCTTTAAAGAACTCAAACTGAGGTATTTCCCACCACCATCTATTTTCACTGGAGCTTTTGTGGCTCTCAAAGACAATATTGCACATTGAATCATCTGACATTTGTAAATGGAGGGTGAAACTATAGGTACAGGCGAAAGAATCAAGATTTAACAACTTTAATGTGCAGCAGGTCTTTATAACGGTTGAATGACTCAGCCTTTTTAATGGTAATGGCCTTCAGCGAGTTTAGGAAATAACAGGCTTTTAGGTAAAGTAAGTGCACTTAGTTTTGTAATGAATAAATGAATTTACTATGAAGTTGTGTAGAGACATGCTTCTGTAACTCGTTTGTTGTGTGCTAGGGCCTGTCTCCCAGTACCCCGGTCTGCAGGGGCTCAGATCATGGGTGGTGGGTGGGGGAGCGGGGCAGGGGCTCAGACACTGCTGCCCTCGCGTGCCGTGCCCTCTCTTGCCGCTGTCTCCCGACGGAGGATTTTCCAGGTTCAGGCAGACAGAGATGCAAATGCCTGTGTTAATGAGGGTGTCGTAGCATCCCTGTAATCCCATGCAGAGCCTGTGAATTATCACAAGTGTCTAGCCAAAGGATAAAAGCACAGGAGGTTTCCAAAACAACATTCCCATAGTAGCATCTCTTAAGCTGCCAGGGATATGTGCCTTCCAAGTAACCAATGCATCTGGGTGATTAAAGCCTTCGCCTTTGTCTGAAACATCAGAACTGAATAGACACTTCCTCCAAGCTCTTTTATATCTTTTTTGCTTATGGGTCATCAGTTATTTCTGTCTGCTTTTAATATATAAATCCTTTTGTTCTTTTTGATGCAACGTCATCTGTACAGAAGTAATTTGGCCTTTCCATAGAAGAATCTCATATATTTCTTGTTTTGTTTTCAGTCTATCAGACATCTCTAGAACTTGTTTGGTTTTCATTTCCTTGCCCTCCTTCACTATAAATACTTTCATGCATAAAGATAATACTCCTCTCATAAGCCTGTCGTGTACATTTGGCCAGTACTGTGACAGAGTGCCGCTTCAGGGCATGGGAACTTACATCTGTGACACATTATCACAAATAATCGCTTCTTAAGTATTTAAATAATTTTCATCCATTTCTGTGTTGTTATGGCACCTTTAACCCCATGGTGACCCCTCACCGCCAAACTGCTGTTTTGCAGTAATGTAATTTAAAATCCTGTTATCGCTTTATGATGTAAGATATAAAATTAGGAATACTTCTGTCTGAAAAGAAGGCCTGCAGGAATGAAGTATTTTTCGAAATCTATGAGAATGTTACTTAGAAGAGGACATTAGGTGGGGATCAAGGAGGAAGGAAAGTGCCAGCAGTGAAAAGGATCAAGTCAGGATTACTTGAGAACTGGCACATCCATGTCCACGGGACCTGGTAAAACACATCCGAGAGTGCCATGCGTGTTGACTTGTGCCCGTGCAGGACCACTGTGTTGGATCATGTCTGGAAAAGTACATCCAGGTTTTGGGCCTCTAGACATAGAAGAGGGGTTGCCAAACTGGAGAGAGTTCCATGGAGGGCCACATGATGGCTGGGAGCTGGTGTGGGAAGGTGGGCTGAGGGCACTGGGCTTGTTTAGCATGGAGGAGAGAAGGCTTCAGGGCAACACAATGGCAGGAGGTTCACAGAAAGGGTTAGCAGCATTCCCATGTGTATGAGAAGGCTACTGAGGAGATGGAGCCAGTTCTTTGTACAGAATGGTGTGGCAGGAAGATGAGAGAGAGGGGTCAGGACGTTCCAGGCTGAGGGAACAATGCAATCTTTCATGGTCATGACAGGATGGCCACAGCACCACAGGGAAGTTGTAGAGTCTCTCTCCCTGCAGAGACCCAACCAGATAAACCCCTGCTCAGGTGTGGATACAGTTTTAACCCTGCTTTGAGCAGGAGGTTGGGCTAGAAGCCCCCTAAGGTCTCTTTCATCTTAATTATGACTCTAATATAAGAATAATAATTCAAAAAATACTTAAACTATATAAAAAACGAGGAATTTTCAAAGCAGTTTAACTGTGCTAACACCACGGTGGCAGAAACTCACCCCAAAGAAGCCTGGAACACCTTTCCATGAACATGGGCATGTCGATCTTTCAAAATGTTCTTGGTACTGAAAAACAAATAGATTTCTGCTGTGCTTCATCAGTACCATAGTTCATTGTGTCATGAGTGGCAGTGTACTAAACAGAAACGAAAAGTTCAATCCAAAATTCTACTTTGCATGATGTATATGATGTATTTTACTCTTGGCAAGAATCACAGAATCCTAGACTGGCCCATGGTAGGACGGAATTTTAAAAATCATGTGTTTCAACTGTCCTGCTGTGGGCAGGGGCACCTTCCACTAGACCAGATTGCTCCAGGCCCTGTCCAGCCTGGCCTTGAGATAGGCAGAGAGATAATTTGCCTTTCAGCTCTTTATACCATATGAAATAAAATTAATTGGTGATATTTCAGGCAGAATATAAATCAATTCTCATGGAGTGGATGATCTAATAAGTTGTTGTTATCATACATTTAGTGTTTGAGTACAGAATGTATTTTGGTTGGGTTTGTCTTTGGGAACAGAGGAGTAGTGACTAATAGGACTTCCTAGAACACAAGTTATCAGACATGAACAGTAATAAAATGTTCACTGTGTGTCGTGACGTTCTGCCCACGTGTACAGAGGTAGTTTCGTGTGTTGACTAACGTGTACTAGTTTAATTAGCTTATACTTTCATTTATTTTTCTTTTAAAGATTTTCATATTGGCTTTCATGTAGAGTCGTGTTGTAACATAACTGCCTTTTGAAAATAGAGTGATTAAGTCTTCAAGCTCAGGGAAAGATGTTATTTGCTGTGCATTTTTCAAATTCTACTGCAGAAACAATATGACCTAAATATTTAATCAGGCTTAGCAGAATTGGCTTTTTTTATTGCTGCAGATTAATCTAGTTTCTCTGAGCTAATACACATGGCATGTATGTCTTCAAGACCTTTCTTTTTCTCAATAATGTTAAAGATTTACAGCTCTCATAAAATCTGGCATGCACCAAGAGGAAGATTATGAATTACAATTACTTAAACATTAACACTGGGAATTTTTCTTTTGAATCCTGTATATGCTGTTTCAGCCTAGGCTGTATTTGTAGAGGGGTTAGAGAACACTGGTTTTATACCAATTTTCTATACCCTGCCAAATTTGTTTCCTTTTTGTGTTGTTAAGATGTTGGCCTGGTGCTGTTTACATTTTTGCCTTTGGTAAATTTATTTTAAAATTGCAGTTGACTTCACTAGAGAAAATATCAGCTTTCTAGTTTAAACAACTAAGGATGTAAGTGGCTTTGCATGTTTTGCTTAGTGCTGTTGTCTAGTTCAAGTCTTAAATTTTGGATGAAAAAAATTAAGGTAAACGTATAATGAATTTCAGCACTTCTTATTTTCAAACTCTTATTTTTGCTAGGTGTTTAGTCTGTAGCTGTAGTCTTATGTACACTTCTTGAATTAATGTGGAGTTTAAATTAAATATTGGAAGTGATATGATCACCTAAACCAAAATAATTGCAGTGGCCATTTAGGATGTTGAAATTTTCAGAGAAACTTTGGGAGAATCTTTAGCAAAGTCTTATTTATTTGTTGTTTCTGACTATCTGCATGTTTCACACAAGCTGCTTGGAGGGCTTCTGGATGATCAGGGGGATAACTAAAGCTGCAGGAAGCTGTGACATCCTTCTGTGCCCTGGCATCCCAGAGGGAAAACCACATCCTGGGGTGCATCAAACACAGCAAAACGAGTTGGTCAAGGGAGGGGATTGTCCCAGTTTGCTTAGTGTTGATGTAGTCTCATTTCAGGCACTGTGTGCACTTCTGGACACACCATCTAAGAAGGATGTGAAGGTCTTTGGATGCATCCAGACAAGGGCAACAAAGCTGGTGAAAGGGCTGGAAGGAGTGTCCTGTGAGGAGCAGCTGAAGAGTCTGGGCCTGCCTAGTTTGGACAGAAGGAGGCTGAGGCATGACCTCATTGCTCCCTGCAGCAGCTTCCTGAGGAAGGGAGTCACCTCTTGTCCTATCGCTAGATCCCAGGGAGGTGTGGAAATGGTTCAGAACTGCCCAGGGGAGGTTCAGACTGGACATTAGGAAGCATTTCTTTACTGAGAGGGTGGTCAAACCCTGAAGAGGCTTCCTAGAGAGGTGGTCCATCATGGAATCCCAGAATGGCTTGGGTTGGAAGGGATCTTAGTGTTACATCATTTCAACCCCCTGCCATGGGCAGGGACACCTTCCACTATCCCAGGCTGCTCCAAGCCCCGTCCAACCTGGGCTGGGACACTGCCAAGGATCCAGGGACAGCCACAGCTGCTCTGGGCACCCTGTGCCAGTGCTTTAACATGCTTTAACTTGGTCAGCCCTGAACTGGTCAGGCAGTTGGATTAGATGGTCATTGCAGGTCCTTTCCTACTGAAAATACTCTGTTCTATTCACATGGAAACCTCCACCTTCCCTCTGGCTCTCAGCATCAAACTTCCATAGCTTTTAAAGTGTGTCCTTGATGCCCTTGTTAAACTGCTATCATCAGAATACCTTTACTGATTGGGGTTGGCCAGGCTCTTTGGAAAGAAAAATTTTCTTTGCCTTCATCAAATCTTCACTTAGTTGCAAATAAATGTAGATATACTGGGTTGGTTTTTATATGTATATAGAAATTACATGTTTCCCCTGCATGTACCTGAGTATCAGGCAGTGAGCAGTGAGTACAGTAGAGGGCCTCAACCTTCATTCTAACTACTTCTGGTTCAGACAAATCTAAAAAGCTCTCAGGCAGAGGACCAGAGCTCCAGGATTACAGGAGATTGGGATAGATGGGTGAGAGTATTCTCACAGCAGTCAGATGAAGGCGTTCACCTCTTGATGAGAACAGGCTGTCCTTGCAGAGTGGCAGAGGAAAGGACAGCTCAGAAGTTGGGCAGAGTTAAAAGCAGGACCAATTATCCCTTTGAGCAAATTCCCTTTTTTATTTTTTTCTAGAAGGTTGATACAGCTGACTAATGTGGTTTGTTTGGGGTTTTTTTCCTTTTTTTTTTCTTTTCTCTTCTCTTTTTTTCGTTGTCATTTGCCAGCCAGTACTGCAACTTCCTCCCTGCCTTCTCAATTTATACCAGCTGCTGGGCAAGATTAGACAGTGCCAGGATCAGGGAAGGAAACATTAATGGGTGCCAGAAACACAACTAGAAAAAATTCTCAAATAGCAGGTAGTTTGCTGGCTTCTTCACAGATGTCAGGTTCTCTGTGCTGTCTCTTACAGTATTGAATTACTAGAGGTATATTTTTATTCCAAAATTCACATTATTGATAGTTAGCAAGTAAGCTTTTTATGGTGGTTTTGGTGTTTTGTTCAATTTATGTCTCTTTCAATCCTCCACCCTTGATGTGTAGTAGAGAAAGTGAAAAATAAAGAAGAAACCTGTGAAAATACCCATGGGAGTAAATCCTTGGAGCCTTCTAAATGCTACTTTCTGACTGTATAAAGACTGAGTTTGGTGCTTTGCCATGATGCCTTTCAATTTTGAGCATCTTGTCTTAAAGATGTTGTTGGGTTTCCATGTTTACGTTTCCATCCAGCTGATATTCTGTAATCACAGGGGATCCCAGCTCATCCTGTATGAGATATGGGGAACTACCAGACAGAAAGGATCCTGGCACTTAAGTGTCCAAAATACTCATGCTGACCTCTGTTGCTTTGGATCTGAAAATTTTGGGGCTCTGTGGCTTTCATAGCCATGGCTGTTAAAGACAAAGAACATTAATAACTTGAAGTTTTAACAGAGCATATGGAACTTTTATTTCATAAATTTAAATTTCTATTGAATGTCACTGTGTATTTTTGTGTAGAAGGCAAAAGAGAGGTGCCTTGTGAGAGGTGCCTTGCCTTGTGAGAAGGCAAAAGAGGAGTTTTGTTATTTTCATTACCAAAAATAAAGAGAGTGAAAGCTTACTGTTATACATAAATGGTTACTTATTTTTGATTGGGATAACTCAAGTCCACCTTAGTTTCCCTGATATAGTTTTGTAACAGGGCACTCCACCTTTTAGCTTTTAGAAGTTGACACTGTCATGTCATCTTACCAGAATTCAAAATGTTGATCAGATGGCTTTTTGTACGAGGGGATTACAGTCTTTTGAAGTGGGATTTAGTACAGTGTGAGCTACAGTTTTGTCCTCCAGGTAAACAGAATACCTGAATAATACACAAGTACACGCACACAGACACACCCCATCAATCAAATATGATGATCTTTATTTTTTGCAGTAATGCTTTTTCAAAAATTTTGGTACTACATTGCAGTTGAAGATCACCTTTTGCTATACAGTAAAAGAAATGTGCCCCAAAAAACATGCAGAAAACAAAAATTTCAGTAACATGTAAAAGTAGATGTAGCTGGAGACCTCATTTCTGGTGGATCAAATAAGCTGATTTCAAAACTCACAAGTTGTCAGTGAAAATTGATGTCAGTGTCTCATAATGTACATGGTCTTAAAGGAATTGTGCTCGTAAGCCTTGATTTTATTCTGATTTTCTTCAGAGGTTTTAATAACAGAGATTCTTAGTCTTCAATATGATATAAGTTCTGCTGGTCAAAGTGGCTGTGAGCAGCCGTGGAGTTATGGGATTGCATTGCTTTTGGTGTGGGTTTAACATCAGGTTCCTCAGTAGACAAGTTCAGCTTTGAACATAGGAATGGCCTATGGAGGGGAGTGCTGCTGGCACTATGTCACCCTGTGTGTGTCTCCAGAACCTCTGGGTGATGTTCTGGGGACACTTCTCCTCCTCCCACCACATGCTGTGGCCTCATCCAGTTGGTCAGTTAAGCCTAAATAAGTGATGATGATTACAGGATCAAGTATTGTTCTTCCCATCTATGGAGAATGCTGACAGGGGTCAAAGACAGGTGATATCACTTTCCCTATGGAGCCAGCCTGGGACAGCTGGGGGTGCTCCCCTGCACAAGAGAAGGCTCCAGGGAGAGCTCAGAGCCCCTGGCAGGGCCTAAAGGGGCTCCAGGAGAGCTGCAGAGGGACTGGGGACAAGGCCTGGAGGGACAGGACACAGAGAATGGCTTCCCAGTGCCAGAGGGCAGGGAGAGATGGGATATTGGGAAGGAATTGCTGTCTGTGAGGGTGGGGAGGCTCTGGCACAGGGTGCCCAGAGCAGCTGTGGCTGCCCCTGGATCCCTGGCAGTGTCCAAGGCCAGGTTGGACGGGGCTTGGAGCAACCTGGGATAGTGGAAGGTGTCCCTGTCCGTGGGAGGGGGTGGGATGGGATGAGCTTTAAGCTTCCTTCCAACCCAAACCATTCTGGGATTCTGTAATGGAAGGCCCTTTCAATTTCTTGATAAATCTAACAAGATTGAATGTCTGGAAGGAGTTTTCTAGTAAGAAGCCTGGCTAAATACAGTAAATGGTAACAGTGAACTTACAACCATTTAAATCTTCTAAGCATCATCATTCTAAATATGCTCTTTAATCTGGTTTTGGAAAAAATTATGTGGCCTCTCTGGGTGGCTGGAAGGGCAGGTTTGTGGGTTGAGGGTTTTCCTCAGTATGGGATCCTGTAAATCCTTCTCTGTCCCTGGCCTATGGAGTGAATAGAATAGCCTGTGTTGCTCAGAACATGCTGTGGTCAGGAAAGCAGAAAAGGCATGAAAGCTTAGGAAATTGCTTCCTTGAAGCTACTTTGTCTCCTGAAAATTTTTATATCTGCAAATGAAGTGCTAGAGGGACTTTGTGTTCCTCAGCTTCCATAGCAAAGATAGGACTGATTTAACCCAGTAGTGACTGTTGTTTAAAGCAAAGCAGAGGGAGGTATTGGTTTTGATAGTCTCGGGCTTAGAGCCCCACTGATGGCACTGATCAGCTGTTGGTGGCACTCTTCTTTGTCCTGTTCTTTGCCCAAGGTACACAAATGATTTTGTCTCAGTGTTTCAGCCACATGTGACTATGTCAGGTAGGGATTTAGAGAGACACTAGTGTGAAATGCAGGTGGTTGGGTGAATAACCCCTGGGCCAATTTTCCACCTCTGAAGCCATGCAACAATGGGGTTTTTTGATTTGGTGAGAATGCTGGACCTTAGAATTCAGGTGTTTGTTGATTCTTGCCAAAGTCAGCGAAAGACACTTAATTTCATAAATCTCCAGGGGAAACTTCCAGTTTAGCACTCCATGGGTATATCTGTCCTGGAGAGAGCCATGTCCCCTGGCTGCGGATGAGGACAGCAGAGCCTGGTAGGACCATCATGAGCTGATGTTTTTATCTCACAATATATTAGGCTGGTTAAAGCACTTTCTGGACGACTTAGAATCACAGAATCATTAAGGTTGGAAAAGACCTCCAGGATTACCAAGTCCAGCTGTAAGATCACTGAGTCACTTCATCACATCACATCATCACACTTGGCACAGCCTGGGCTGTGCACCATTATGCAGTGAAGTATTTTCTGTACAAACCCTATAATAAAAAGTAGTTGAGGTTATATTTTCTATGTGCGTCAGAGTTTACTAGTGATGGAGTTTGTTGCAGGTGAACTACGCTAATGAATTTATTTTCCTTTCCATTATGAGTGGGAGGCTATCCTGTGCATAGGCATAGGCAATATATCTCTTACTCAGGCGCATTCAGGGCTGCTTAATATAAATTTTAAATGTTTTATTGCTTGCTCTATAGTTACTTCATGGAACTGACTGTAGTTTTTCGTGGAAAAGCTGGACAGGTCTTAATTGAGTGACTCTGTTATGATTAAGCATTGTGTTTGAGCAACTAGAATTAAATACTCTACCACTGAAATCCCAGGCTGCAAGAGCAGTTCACACTGATCAATAATTCTGTGTGATTTTTTTCCCTTTAAGTCAACTGTCAGTTTTCATGAATGGTGGTTAAATTTTGTGAATATTCTCAGGTTTTTTAAAGGTAACCTTTGTAAACCAGGGGCCAGTCTCCTGCATTTATAATTTTTGGGCATCATGAGAGAGGGATAGAACTTTTCTTAAGACGATATCAACAAAAAAAAGAGGGGGGAGAGAAATGACACACACACCCAAAAGAAGCCCAGATTCTTGTGTCTGATGTGTGAGACTTGATGAGTTCCCTGTGCAGCAATGACAGAACCCGCGTGTGGGCACAGGGGCAAACAGACCCCTCTGTTTCTTGAAACTGTTGTTTTATGTCAAACCACTCCATTGCTTTCTTGGCATCTTCCATTGACTCTTGGCACAAAAGCCAGGGATGTTAAACCATGAATTAGCTTTCTTAAAGGAAAACACCTCTTTTTTCTATTTTGTCTCCCTCTACCCTTGTCTTTCAGTTATACCTGCCGCCACTTGCGGAGATATGTGTATGTCTTGGACAAACTGTATTTCCCCCACTCCCACTGCTCTACGCTGCAGCATTGCTTCTCGACCCTCAGTGACAATGGAGAGGAACTCTTGTCTTTAACTTGTTCTCACATTCTCAGATCCTATGCTTCCAGGTTATTAACCTCTGCTCTCCATTTACTGCATGCTGCATGCCCTTTGACTGATCTGTGCATGTTTTCAGTTAACTGATGAATAATTTTAATTTCTAAGGGGATGGTTTATGTCTTTATGGCATCCTTGATGTATATATCTAAAAAGTGCGTTAGAAATGGGAGTCTAATAATGGTTTGGGTTTGTCTTTTTAAATTTAGAATACAAATTCTTTGGCCTTTGGAAGCTTTAAATGTTTTTTATGTTAAAGTATTTTAATCCATTTCCAAAGGCATAAGAACATGACATGTGATTCACAAAACTTCCTTTGCAGTTGTATAGTTTGTTTGGAATTGGTGCAGAGATTTAAGTTATCTTACATGCAAGTGTCTAATACTTCCTTGACACCAATTGTTTTATTGGTAATACTGTCTATATAAATTGCTTTTCAAGAATGGAAATGATAGAGCTTTTCCCTCAAGTTCAGGAAATTTTGTGGCAGTTAATCACAGAATTGTTTATGCTGGAAAAGCCCTCCAAGATCATTGAGTCCAACTGTTTCCCAGCCACTGCCAAGGCCACCACTAGGCTGGTTAAAGCACTTTCTGGACGACACGTGCCATGTCCCCAAGTGCCACATCCACACAGCTTTTAAATCTCTCTGGGGATGGGGACTCCAACACTGCCCTGGGCAGCTGTGCCAGCACCTGGCCACCCTTGGGGTTAAGAAATTTTTCCCAATATCCAACCTAAACCTCCCCTGACACAACTTGAGTCCATTTCCTCTTCTGTCAGTTGTTACTTGGGAGAAGAGACTGACAATTAAGAAGGAACTCTCTTGTTTTGTGTGTCTGATCACTTTTATTTATACAGAATAAGAATGATGAGAATCCATCAGCCCCAAATCCTTGTTTGTGATACAGAATTATAGATGCTTTACAGAAACTTTAAAAAGGGTGAATTTAAAACTTAAGTCCTACTTGCCATACCCAAAGGATTTTTCTTAGCTGTTTACTCCAAGTAAAAATTTAAGTTTTACTATTTCATTGTTGATGCTGTGGGTAATTAAGTATATTAACCAAGATCCTAGAAGCTTTGGGAAAACAAGGAAAAAATTGCGTGACAAAATTGATCAGAACATGGAAAGCATCCAGGGTGGAAATGCAGCTTCCCAGCTAAGCCAGCATACAATAGCAAGAGACCACACAGTAAACATAAGTAAAACCAGCTTGATTGTCAAGGGAAGAAAATACGGCATGCAAGCTGAAATAGCTCTTTTTGTACAAAAGAAAAAATTTTATAGTAGTACATAATGATGGAGAATTACTCTGAAGATCTCAACAGATGAAAATCTAGCTGTCCCACGGGCATTCTCCAGATTAATTTGGAACAGGGATATGGAATTAAAGTAGTCAAAAGCCTGCGATTTCAAAGGCTTATTTAAAAATGAATACTAATAATAAGGGCAGTCCACACTAAAATTTTCTTTTAGATGTAATATTTTATATGTAGGAATGATATCCTGAAAATGTAAAAGAAATAGTGTAATTCTCCCAGCTTGTTTCCATGAAATTTTGGCAATTCTGTACAGCGATAGCACTACACATTAAGTTGACAAAATCATCCTTGGGAGACTAATGGACTACTCCATGGATATTGCATCTTTCAGGTGTTCTGTGGATGAAACTAAGTGCTGATAACACTATATGTGTTTTCATGTAACAAGCTTGTGAAGTTTCTAGAGCGAAAATGTTCGTCTAGTTACTCCCCATACCAGAGGTGATGGAGAAATTTTTTACTGGTATCGCTTTCTGGAATGGGACTTGTGCATCGGTTGAGATATATTAGAATACATCAATCTGGGAGATAGTAAAATCTCAGATTTTCATTGCAGGTTATCTTTTTCTGAGATAGGAAGAGAACAGAGGATTTGAAGTAGAAATTGCTGGCACAAAAATATTGAGGTAGCAGTTTTTAAGGGCTAATTCTCTATTGTTGTTTTGGTACTGGATGATTAGAAAAGTTGTATGCTCAGGAAATTTGCCTGTCTAGGTCTGTAAATAGCATCAAATACAACAGCATAATTGAGGTGTCAGAAATTTTTTGGTGTGAATCCATGCATCCATCCTGTATTAAGTGTTGCAGTGTTTTATTGTGTGATCAGCCTGTTTAGAGATGGAACTTATAAATTACTAAAGGCAGAGGATAATTAATTTCTTTGATTTATAAGCCACCACCCTTCTGTCCAGTGCTCCTGGCAAAGAATATAAAACTTAGCCCTGAGCAGCAGGTCTCTAAAGATGCTTTGATATCCACAGATGGTGTTGCCTGTCTTTGTACTTATCAAAGAATTGTAGTTTTCGTTACTATTTTGGTACATTTTATGTGCAAATATATTAATGTTTGGATGAAAAATGTTCAAAAGCAGCGTGGGCAGCAAGGGAGGGGGGATTCTGCCCCTCTGCCCCGCTCAGGTGAGACCCCACCTGCAGAGCTGCCCCAGCCCTGGGCTCCAACAGCACAAGGACCTGGAGCTGCTGCAGCCAGGCCAGAGGAGGCCACGGAGATGCTCCCAGGGCTGGAGCCCCTCTGCTCTGCAGCCAGCCTGGGACAGCTGGGGGTGCTCCCCTGCACAAGAGAAGGCTCCAGGGAGAGCTCAGAGCCCCTGGCAGGGCCTAAAGGGGCTCCAGGAGAGCTGCAGAGGGACTGGGGACAAGGCATGGGGGGACAGGACACAGGGAATGGCTTCCCAGTGCCAGAGGGCAGGGACGGATGGGATATTGGGAAGGAATTGCTGTCTGTGAGGGTGGGGAGGCCCTGGCACAGGGTGCCCAGAGGAGCTGTGGCTGCCCCTGGATCCCTGGCAGTGTCCAAGGCCAGGCTGGATGGGGCTTGGAGCAGCCTGGGATGATGGACGGTTGGGTGTGGTAATACATGGCCCTTCAGGTCCCTTCCAACCATTCTGTGTTTGTAAGGCTTTCAATGTACCATGGATGTGTGTGAGATCCTGGTGGTGACATGTCACACAGGCACACCACACCTGACACTTACTGGACAGCCAACACTGCTTAAAGCAGGGAGGAGGGAATGCAAAATGCTATCCCACAGGGAGCAAGCCCACAGTATCAGTTTTCCAGGCAGCTTTCATTGGGATTTAGTGCCAGTGTTGCTTTCAGTCTCTTGCAAATTCTAGAAATATAGTGGATAGAATACCCATTTTATTATGCACAGCATAAGCGTAGCATAAATATTGAGCCTGAGTTTGTAATGTGAAATTTCTATTATCTAGTAATTCAGTTGTGACTGTGCTATATATTGTTTGTTGCACCAACTGTGCTTTGTGATGTGAGATATGTTTGCCACTCTTACTGTTTCTTTTTGCACTGCATGTTCATCGTGTGATGTTTTAATGCTCATGTGTGTTCCTGTTTTGTTTTAAACGTCTTTGGGTTGCAGTCAAGCTCAGGAAAATTGCTTTTGAAGGCAGACCGGCTTAGTGCATGTACTAGCAAAGAGGCAGCTAACAAGCAATGATTAGTTCTGGGGTGCTGAACAAATTCTGGACAGTTTTAGTTTCATAGCGAGCTTGACGCTGTGTGTGAAAGCAGGAAATACAGTTTTGCTGAGCCTTGTAAATTGGGTAAATATGTCTCAAAGTAGCAGAGGTAAAATTTATTATGGATTAATTTAAATTAGGGGTTTTTTTCCTAGATAAAAAATACTAAGAAATACGATTATCAAATAGACATTTAGTTTACCCATTTTGCTTATCTTTTATTTCTTAATGCTAGGTTTGTTTAAACAGCAAAATGTATCTCACAGGATTCCAATGCTCCCTTTCAGAAGTGTTCTGGCACATTGTCTGAAGCGTATGGAGAATCAGCTTTGCAGCCATGCTTCTCCCATGCCATCAGAGTCAATGGAATTATGCAATTATATTCAAAAAGAATGTGCCGCCTTAGCAGGATCAGGGCCTTGGAGGTTAGCTTTGAGAAATGCTGCTAATTACCAGAAATGGTTCTATTGCTGCAACCTAATGCTGAAGTGCTACTTAAAGCCAACTTGAATTCATTATCCATTTGCCAGTTCCTTTTTCCTTGGAGTGTGAGCTGTGCTGTGGCATAGGGCCTGGATCCCAGTCTTTTGTCCTGGTATGGATTACTGACCTGACAGTGCAGGAAAGGTGTCAAGGTGTCATCCTCAAAAACAACTTAAACATTTGCAACTCTGATATATTTTCTTTGACTTTAATCTGTGAAGGGAAGGTGGGGAAAAACATGAGGCAAATATGTTTATTATTGAACCTTAAATGGCTTTTGCATGGATTAATGCTATGTGGCAATGTGCAGCAATTTGTATTCTTTCAAATGGGGCTTGACAGATGTGAATTCTTCTTCTCTGATAATCCTGAGCATTTGTTGCCATTGAGTGTTTAGGCAGTTAGTGTAAAAAACTCACCCTAAGTTAGTGCAAGTAAAATAGTCAATATATCAGCCTTGCTTAGCATCATTAAATGCTTTGGGTTGGAAGGGACCCTAAAGCCCATCCCATTCCACCCCCTTCCAGGAACCAGGGACACCTTCCACTATCCCACATTGCTCCAAGCCCTGTCCAACCTGGACTGAAAAACTTCCAGGGATAGGACAAACATTAATCCTTACTCCACTGTGAGCTTAACCTGTCAGAGCTTTTATGAATGGCCCCACATTTGTCATAGGATTAGAAGTAGAGTAATGAAGATGGCAGAATCTGGATCTGTCACAGGCAAGAACCAGCTTCACTTCATTTATCACTAAAGCAAACTATTTTTGGAATAGTAGATAGCATAGTTTAAAATATTTTTCCCCAAAGAAAAATTTATTTCTCCAATAGATGTAAAACTTTGGTAGGTTTAAGCACTTTTCAAAAATAAACAAACTTGGGGTTTTTTTGACAATACTGACTAAAAACATTCTTTTTCTGCAGGGTATTTTAATAAGATTCTGCACTTTGCTTCCAAAGCTGGCATTTGACCAATGATCTGTGGGTGTTTTTCCTTTTTTTTTTTCTTTCTGTTCCCCCAAACACCATTCAGTGATCTCTGCTCAGCATCCTGCCAAGCTGAGAGGCTGATGGGAACAGGATTGCTACCATTCAGGGATTGCAGAGTCATTGTGTTATCAGAGAGTGTCATTATGGGCGGGTTGGGAAATTTTTCTTGTTATTGAAACAGGGCATAATTTGTCCAGCCTTTAATGTCAGAGTTGGAAATGGTACATTTTTGTGACAATGAACAGATTTTTTTGTCTTGTGCCACTGATAAATTCTAACTTCTGCCATTACCAGAGTTTAACTTGAAGTCTCAAAGGTGCTCTTTTTCCTACTGGGTTTAATATGCAGAGTTTTACTTTTTATTTTCAATGCCTGCCCTGTGCTGTGAGTTGCTGTGATAGTCAACCAATAGTCATTGATTTCAGTGGTTATGGTGTATTTTAAGCTTTAGTCTGAGGCAGGCCATGGAACAGCTGACAGAATTTAATTAAGTCACTTAAGAAGTAAATAGAAGTAAGAACAAGTGAAAATTCTAAAAGCAGAAAAAGACAATCAAACTGCATTAATATTTCTTCAAGGATTCAGGCTGGTTTGTTAATACCCATATGCTGAGTTTTCTCTAGAGTGGCCTGTAAATTTCTGTGGAAACTCTTGTTTTCTGAGCTTCCATGCAAGATGGTTTGTGGGGACTCAATTTCTGAGCTGGGGGCACAGGTCAGGAGATGAGGCTTTTTTTGGCTGCTGTGTTGGTGTGGAACAACATTTCCCCAAAATCCAGCTCATTTAATAATTTTTCTTTGGAGGAAAAAATAGAATTAAAAAAAATAAAGGTCAGAGGTCTGTTGAATGAGTATAATTTAATATTTTATTGCTTTGTGATTGTGATTTTCAGTCAGCTGCTCATAATTTTATTGAAGACTTGGAGTTGTTTATTATGGAAGGATCACTTTACACTCAACATTGAGTGACTTGGCAGAGCAGAATTGTTTATTAATAATTCTATTACAGATTATTTATCTTTGTACTGCACAGCATAATGATCAAGAAACCAGTGAGATATAAAATCAATGCTGTGGGTATTCACCGGGTGAAGAATTGTCTGGCTTGCAAGTCTCAAATACAGTTTAACTGGATGCTTATCAAGTGGGTGCAAGTCTAGTGGAAACCTTCTGCATTGATTTGTTAAGTCCTGCCCTCTTTAAAATTAAATATCAAAAATAGTTTTTAGGGAAGGAGTGATCAGTGAAGGGGAGAGATTGCTCATATAAAAATGTAATTGTCTAAGCTTGATGAAAGCAAGGTTTTATGAGATTTTCATAAAGCTGGTGGAGTTCCACGCACATAGATCATGCTTCAAGATAAAAGGTCCAGGTTGACTTTGAAAGAAATCAGAAGTACACTATGGCATTTTTATGAGTTTACTCCTTAAATTATTTGGAAGATTAAGGGTAAATAAATCCTTCAATGAGGGGCTCTTTAATAAGGTATGTCAGGGCAGGCTCAGGCTGGAGATCAGGGAAAGGCTCTTCCCCCAGAGGGTGCTGGGCACTGCCCAGGCTCCCCAGGGAATGGGCACGGCCCCGAGGCTGCCAGAGCTCCAGGAGCGTTTGGACAGCGCTGCCAGGGGTGCCCAGGGTGGGATTGTTGGGGGGTCTGTGCAGGGACAGGGGCTGGGCTGGATGATCCTGGTGGGTCCCTTCCAGCTCAGGGTATCCTGTGATCCTATGGAAAAGCACCATGCACTCCAGTAGCTGGAAAGCAAACCCAGCTGAGACTGATCCATCTTTTTTTACATGTTGTGTGAGTCACTGGAATAGTTTAACAAGGGCTCTGGATTTCCCTAGATTGGAATTTTTAAATGAGATTGGATGCTCTCCTAAAAGATATGTCCAAGTCCAGCCAAAGCAATTGGACTTGAAGGAGGAAGTAGCTGAGGGAATTCTTATGCCTTGTGTTAGATGAGCGGATCAAAGTGGCTTCTTTTGGCATAAAAAATGGAAGTTACAGGCAGATTGCCATGCAGGATTTTATTGATTTGTTTGCTTTACAGATTTCTTAAAAAGGCTGCATTTTGATTTGGAATTTTCCCATTAAAAATGATGTCTTCTCAGGTTCCCCAGGTGATTTGACCCAAATAGCACAAAACAGCACAGGTTGCCAAAACCCTACATTCCCATGTACAAAAAATGAAATTGAAAGGGGCAAAATTGCAAGAGTGGTGTTCTTTTTCTATAATAATCTTCATTCCTCCCACACTGGTAAAAATCCATCACAGGCATGTTCTAGACGCATTCTACCACATTAGCATGTAAAGCTAAATTACATCTCAATCAGTCAGAATTATTTTTAATTGGATGCTTATGAGCCCACATTCCCATGAAATGAAACTGGAACAAAATTACTTTCACACATTTCCATTGTAGCAGTATGTTCAGAGTCCGGGGGTTTTGCGTTCCTACATAACGTCTGGCATTTAATCAGCACTGGGAGGGTCTCTTATTCTTTGGTAAGTATGTAAATAAGCTATTGTTTTGGGAGTAAAAGGAGAAAAATGCCATAGCTTGCCTGAAGAGTTCAGGAGAATGCTAACAAAATGCGTGTCAGGCTGAATATACTGAAACAGCTTATAGCTGAAAGGAGAAAGAATTTATGTTCATCTCAGCCAGTTTTATCCTTAAACTAAAAAACCTTACTGAGGTCCAGCCCCTCTTTAGTCTCTGCTGACTTCCCTGGGTGCCCCTCTCCATCAGCTTCCTTAAGTCACTGCCACTGACAGCAGGGAGTGCCCTGCAGGTATTCTTGGCTTTGTCCATCTAGGTGATGCACTGGTGTCTGTTTTGATTTCCCAAACAGCATTGCATGAACTTTGACTAGCGAAAGCAGCTTAGTAAAATGTGTAATTATTGCCTAAATATAGAAAATTATTCACTTAGAAAATAACAAACATATGTTGCTGATTCAAAACATCTTCCAATTTGTCAAATTAAAGAAAGTATTGACTGCAGCGAGAGTTGTCACAATTGATAATTTTGATTAAGTTGTTCCAGTCAGAATGCCTGAGGCATGAGAGTGTATATTATTTTTTCCCCTTTTAAGTAGGAATATCTACATCTTGATATCAGTTGAAAACTAAATGTTTAAACCACATACACAGGCCTCCTGAGAGAGATCCGCGTGTCTACCTGGAACTGGGCACTACCCTCACTACTAAAATATCTCAAAGAACTTTGCAAACCTTGAGTAACAAGTGATTCACAAGAAGAACAATGGAACAAACATCTTTGCAGGTGTCTCCTGGAGACAGAGATGGATGAGCTTAAGGGATTCAAATCATGCATATGAACAGTGGTGATGAATGAAATTTTGAATTTTGGTCAAAGACTCTGAAGAACAGAAGCAGCAAGAGATTAATTTTGTTAATGTAGGGGACAAGAGGTTTAAAGTTTTAGGCCTTTAAAGCTGGATGCAAAGTGTCCCACTTCATAAAATATATAAAATTTTAGTTCAGCAATAATTTTTAATCAATAACCCCAAGAACCAACAGTGCAGTTAAAAATGAGAGAACCTCACAATGTACTTGTAGCTTCATAGGAGGCTTTCACTTGAAACATGATTTGATTAGTGGGATATTATGCATAAGAAGGATGGCTGAGTGGTCTGCTTATGTGGGGCTGGTATGTTAGTTTAAAAGTGATGAGTCCAGGAGATAAACCTTATATAGTAAAACCCAAGGGTTTTTCCAGTAATCCCAAATTGTCTCAAAGCAGATGTTGTGGTATCTACTGCAGAGATGTTCTGCACAGGAGCCACAGGGCAGACCTGCTTAGTGAAAATACCTGAGAGTTTCTGTTCTTCTAATTAACTGCAGCTGTGGATAGCACGAGTGTGGAAAGTTTGATTTCTTTTAGTTTTAAAAAAGTCTTCTTTATTTAATATTTGATTAACAGTATAAGTGATTATAGGCATCATCCTCATGGTTCTCCTTCTGAAGTAGTTGTGGATAGTCTCTCAGCTGCCCAGTTGTTGAATCTGAGTCAGTGATTCTCCACTAAAGTGGCAGGTGCCACCAGTGAGAGTTCATAAGCACAATACAACAGAGGCAGAGCCCCCGAGCTGCTGGGTCCTGCAGACCTGGCCTGGCTCCCCGTGTGGCTGGAACAGGATGGGGAGGAGGGGAGCTGAATGGAGGGAACAGGGAGCATTGCTGACCTGCTTGTTGAAGGTGTAGCACCTGAAAAATTTGCGACAGGCATCCAGATCCATTCATACTGACCTAAGTGACCCAAACCATTCCAGGTTTGCAGAATTAATAACTGTGTAAGAATGACTCCTTTTCATTTCCGGCTTCTGTTGAGAACATCTGACAACAAGAACTGTTATGTCTTCTCACATTTTGGTATCGCCCTTCCTCACCACAGCCTATATGACCAAGAAATGCAGAGAGAGGCTTGGGGGGAAAAATTAGTCAGCTCTTTATTCCAATCCTCCAAAGGATTGATTTAAGTTGTGTAAGGAGTTTTTGGATCCCCACTCTGCAGCAGGATGTAGGGGGTGAGAGCTGTGAGCTATTCTTAAGTGGTTTTGTTCTTTCGTGTTTGTAAGCTGAATTTATGAGAAAACATTGATGAGAATGCTCCCACTGCAGCAGCCACAGATCAGAAAAAGCAGTGGGAGAGGAAAATAAGAACAACCACAGCTGGTTTCCAAAGATGACTAATCCTGCTGCCCCAGTGTAACCTCCAGGACAGGGATTAGCATTTGGCTTTTCTTCTGCTGGAAAAGTTTTCTGGGGCGTCAGCCTAGCTGAAAACTTGTTCAATACATGTAACTAATGAAAGATGATTTTAAAGTTTTAAAGATTTAATGTCCCTACCTTGTGCACTTTGTTGCTTTAAATACTTCTAGGTGCATAATGTGCAGTATTACATCTTGCCTATGTTCTCTATCAGTTATCAGAATATTTTGTAAATGAGGAAAATCTAGTTTTATAGGTAAGTTATGGTAAGGTACCTCTAATGGACCTGTCAGCAGTAGTGTGATAGGGTTTTTGACTTCCATTCGGTGAAAATTCAGTGATTGCTCCTCAGTTTTGCAGAAGACTTTTAAGGGAATTCAACATAGATGTTTTTGTTTTCACTAGAGTGCAAAAAGATGCAAGTCCTTGCTTTTAGTGTGACATTCACCCAGCAAAAATTAAAAATTGCTGATTATTAAAAACTCCCAACCTAATAAATAAAATCAGATCTTTCCAATGTGTTCTTGTAATTAATCAACAAGCCATCCTCTTGCTGTTGCAGGATTTTACCCTGAAGTATGTTTTCTGTATTTCCCAGAGTGCTTTTTATTGAAGCTGTGGCTTTACAGGTTTCTACACTGACTTGGTATTCATTCCCAGCAGGCAGTTTTCCTTGCATTTTGTTGTTTATTGAGTAGTGCTCAATGATTTCGGGGAATCACCAAAGTGCTTGGTTAGGAAGCATCTTTGGAGGTTGTCATGTCCAAGGGCAGGGTCACCAAGAGCTGTATGCCCAAGGCTACATCCAGTTGATATTTAATATCTCCAAGGATGGTGACTCCACGAGCTCTCTGAGTAACTTGTGGTTTTTCTCTTACGGTTAAATGCAATTTCCTGTATTTCAATTTGGGCCCATTTCCTCTTGTCCTTTCTCTGGGCACCAGTGAGTCTGGCTTCATCATCTCTAGACCTTCCCATCAGAATCACAGAATCACAGAACCATCTAGATTGGAAAAGACCTTTGAGATCATCAAGTCCTACCTATGACCTAACACCACCTTGTCATCCATCAGATATTTGTACGTTCTGAGGCCCCCCTGAGCCTTTTCTTCCCCAGGCTGATCACACGTGTCTCAGCTTCTCTTTGCATGTCAGACGCTCCAGTCCCTTCATCATGTTTGTGGTGCTTTGCTGGACGTGCTGCAGTGTGTGCACATCTCTGCTGCTGGGGAGCCCAGTGCTCCAGGTGAGGCTTCCCAGTGCTGAGCAGAGAGGAGGGATCACCTCTTCAGTGAGCTGGTGAAGCTCTGCCTCACACAGCCCGTGGTGCCCAGGGCTTTCTTTGCTGTGAGGGTCCATTGCTGGTGTACCTTCAATTCTGTGTTCCCCAGAAAGCTGGGGGCGCTTGCTGCAAAGCTGCTTTGTTTGACCTGTAACACCCAGGATCTGATACATCCCTTCACAGCTTCACAAGGTTTCTCTTGGAGTGTTTATCTGGCCTGTCCTCATCTGTCTAGCAACACAACCATTGTCTGCATCAGCTTCTCCTCCTGGTTCTGTGTCACCTGCAAACTTGCCAAGACTGCAGCCTGCCCCACCAACTGGNNNGCCTTGTCCCCAGTCCCTCTGCAGCTCTCCTGGAGCCCCTTTAGGCCCTGCCAGGGGCTCTGAGCTCTCCCTGGAGCCTTCTCTTGTGCAGGGGAGCACCCCCAGCTGTCCCAGGCTGGCTGCAGAGCAGAGGGGCTCCAGCCCTGGGAGCATCTCCGTGGCCTCCTCCAGAATCAAGACATGGGGTGCACCACTTATGGCTGGGCTCCAGCTGGACTTTGTACTGCTGACTAGAGCTCTCTGACCCCTTGAGTTTTGCCAGGTTTCTGTCCACCTCCCTGTCCATTTATCTAGTCTCTACTTCATCACTCTGTCACAACTTGGCTTAATTGTAAAATACCATGATTATCTTGATTTTATCTTTGAGAGTCTTTATACCGTCTGTATAGTTGTTCACATTTATAAATCGCTTCAGCATCCGGGATAGTTTTGGCCTTGCATTAATCCAGATGATACCACCAGGGCTGGGAAAACTAATCTGCATGGGTTTGGATGTCACTGTGATCTGTGCCAGCACTGCTGAGGCACCTCCAGTTCTGGGGACAGCTCTGGGCCCCTCAGGACAGGAGAGACATTGAGGGGCTGGAGCGTGTCCAGGGAAGGGAA
>VWZW01008125.1:113479-142843 GCA_013397115.1 Edolisoma coerulescens | reverse complement strand
AGGCACAGCTTGGACTTGATGGTCTCAGAGGTTTTTTCCAACCTGAATGATTCTGTGATTTTGTGTTTCTGTCACCTGGGTAGATTGAAATTCAGAACCATGTTTGTACATGCCTAGAAAAACTCTTGTTGTGTCTCTTCTGAATATCCTACTGAAATACAGTTTATATTTAATCCCAAGGCCTAGCATTTGTTTCCCAAGCAGGAGCGGAATTAACATCCCAACCCATGACGGTTGTACTTGGGTTTCGTACAGTATAGAATATGAAATTTGTTAGTGTTTGCTTTATCATCATGAAGTCAGTTCCCGGAAGTGTTGTCTTAACTTTGGGAAAAACAGAGAATGACCTGGAACATCACAGAAATGTGTCTTTCTAAAAAGTACATTTTGGGGAGGGCAATGTTTTGGAATTTAGGAGGATTTTTGGATTGATAGAGGCAGAAAGAATTACACAGCAGAATAAGATTTATAAAACTAAGTGGGAGGTAAAGCACAACCTCTTTCTCTTTGGGAAGGAGGTTAATTTCCAAATAAATTGAAGACAATGTAAATTTAATTACTGTGCAGCTTGAAGGACTGGGACTTAAAAGCTATCATCTTAGTTTTTAAGATGGAAAAATATTGCGCAACTGCAAGAATGCTGAAGTAAATCATTAAATCAAATCCGTGTTAGTTGTCCCACCAATCCTGAAACTTGAGGAAGTCTGAAGGCAATAAAATAATCTCTCTTCAGAATGACAAGTTCAGTAGTGGGTAAGGTAATTTCAGATGACAGTGTATGTGGGAAATAATGACGTTTTTCCTACTGAAAAGTAGTGAACAATAGCTTAAAACTTTACCTAAAATAAAACCTGCTTTCTCTTAATAAAGGCTATCCATGCCCATATAACATTTCTAGATCTCACTGGTATTGCCTGTAACACCTTTTTCACTGAAAAATACCATTAAAAACATGGACAGGCAGACTAGAGTGGAGAAACAGGATTGCATTTCAGCTCTTTCAAGGTTGGATTGTGAAACTTGGGTAAAATGTGACTTTTGCTAGATATGGAAAGTATTTTTATAAAAGATGAGGGGATGGTCCAAGCTGGGGCTCCTTCAGGATGCTGACAAGCCTTTTCCTGCTGTGAGCTACGGTGATTTTGATCACACATGTTTGTTTGGGAGAACAGTGGTGGTGATGGAGACAAAAGCTGGGAGAATTCAGTGCTACAAACATTTTTCCTTCCTTAAAGGCTTCCAGATGATCTGTTCCAAAACTGTCATCTTCCTGCAACGATGAGTGGTTTGGAGCATTTCAAACTGCCTGTAGTGTATTTCTAAATGGTTTTGTACGTGCTGGAGACCATGGTGCGTTCTTGATACCAATATGCTGTTCCCTGGAGCTGTGTTTTTAACCTTTCTGGGTCCTTGCTCTACATTTCATGGAATCCTTTAGGCTGGAAAAGCCCTCTAAAAGCATCAAGTCCAACCATTCCCCCAGCACTGCCAAGGTCACCACTAACCCATGTCCCAGAGTTTCACATTAATAGATCTTCTAAATCCCTCCAGTGATGCTTCGCAGGTTGTTTCTCCCCTTTTATGGTTTGTTTTTTGGGGTTTTTTTAATGAGCTGTAGAACAAGGGGGAGAAAATCACTAAATACTGTGAATTCAGGATGTGATATTAGGAAGGTCAACTTTACATAATAAAGATACATGGAAAACGAAGCAGGTGAAAGGCCCTGACACTATCTCTCAGACATACATAGGAAAGGACATGGGTTCTGTTGAGAGGCTGAAGCTACCAAGAGGAGAGAAATAAAGAAAATAAAGAGAAATGTTTAATAACAGGAGTTAAGAAAATACCGTGGGCTGATTTCCCAGGATGTTGGCACACCATTTACACTGAACTGGGCAAGGGCAGGCTGGGGCTTCCTAAAGCCAAGTGAACCTCCATGTAGGTCATTAACTGTAGCTTTTTCCATAGTGAATTGCACTCTTATGAAATGCTTCATTATTCCTTGTTTTGTTGAGCATTCACTGCTGTTGGGTTCTGACTGGATGTTAACATCCCTTACAAAAAATTTAATATTCTTGATAAATGTTTTCTTTCGATGATGCAGTATTTTTAAGGATGAAAATACCTCTTTTATTTCCTATTTTGACCTGAAATTTCCTTTGAAAAGTGATTTATTTATGACAGGCTACCTTTTACAGGTTTCTTTCTAAGAACCAAAATTCACAGAAATGCAACAAAGGGGATGATGTTGACGTTAGAGTGAAGGATGTAAACAGTTTTTATTTGAGGTACTTATTTCTGAAGTACTGTTTTGTTACAGGATGGGTTTAGTAATAGATATTAAACTTAATCTTGGTCTTGTATTGAAAAACACTTGATATGTTGCATTATTTGATGTTACGTTATTTGACATTACCCTGTGTTTTTCTTGCATTTTTCCTTTTATCAAGTAGTAGTACCTTCATGTACTTCTGAAAATTTTTAAGCATTTCACCTCTTTCAAAGTATGCGTGTGCACACCTCAGTGCTATTTCCAGAGAGGAGAAGTATTTCCAACAAATACCTTTCTGAGAGGAAGGTGTGGGTGTTTTATGTAGGTGCATACACACAGTCATAAGAATCCCAGAATGGCTTGGGTTGGAAGGAAGCTTAAAGTCCACATTGTTCTAACCCCCCTGCCATGGGCAGGGACACCTTCCACTGTCCCAGGCTGCTCCAAGCCCCGTCCAGCCTGGCCTTGGACACTGCCAGGGATCCAGGGGCAGCCACAGCTGCTCTGGGCACCCTGTGCCAGGGCCTCCCCACCCTCCCAGCCAGCAATTCCTTCCCAATATCCCATCTGTCCCTGCCCTCTGGCACTGGGAAGCCATTCCCTGTGTCCTGTCCCTCCAGGCCTTGTCCCCAGTCCCTCTGCAGCTCTCCTGGAGCCCCTTTAGGCCCTGCCAGGGGCTCTGAGCTCTCCCTGGAGCCTTCTCTTGTGCAGGGGAGCACCCCCAGCTGTCCCAGGCTGGCTGCAGAGCAGAGGGGCTCCAGCCCTGGGAGCATCTCCGTGGCCTCCTCTGGCCTGGCTGCAGCAGCTCCAGGTCCTTGTGCTGTTGGAGCCCAGGGCTGGGGCAGCTCTGCAGGTGGGGTCTCACCTGAGCGGGGCAGAGGGGCAGAATCTCCCCTCCCCTGCTGCCCTCGCTGGGGATCAGCCCCAGGCACGGGGGGTTGAGGGCCGGGGCAGGCCCAGCTCTCACCCACAGCACCCCCAGGTCCTTCTCCCAGGGCTGCTCTTGATCCATTCTCTGCTCAGAAGAATTTGTGTGAATCCCAGGGGTTGCCCCGACCCAGGGGCAGCTCCAGCACTCGGCCTTGTTAAACCTCAGAGTTTCCCACAGGCCACTGCTCGAGCCTGTCCGGATAACGTAATACCAGATATTGTAGTGTGAATTTTGAGTTCATTATCAAGTACCATACCTAAAGTCCTCTTCTCTATTCCTTCCAAGGTATTTCATGTCTGACACGATTTATTCAAGACAGAATGCATAAGCAAAATTTGAAAATTGAAATTCTGTATGTACTGATTTGAGTACACATGCCTTGGAAATTGCAGTTTGTGTACCGAGATTGAACATCCAGTGTGAAATTCCTGGTGAAGGTGTAGGGGGAATGATCAAAATGCAGCTCCAACTTTGGCTTTATAGTATTGCAGCTCAAGCTATGTATTTTTTCATTTCTGGAAATTCAGTAAAACAAGGTATTTGAGCCAAAATCACTAACATGATATGGATGGAGGTACTCCGCTGAAGGAGGTGGTAATACACTCAATATATTATGCTTTTTGCACTTTTTACATTAAAAATTGCCTTGATCAATATTTAAATTTGACTTAAAGTTCATGAAATAACAGATTAAGGTTTTCTGAGAAGTTTTAATTCACCATCTTTGTTTCAAAAGTGAAATACAATCTAATTAAATGATTGTTCATTGTGCTTCGTTCTGAATGTAGGGTTATTCACTGGTTTGGGGGTTTTTTTACATTGTCTTTGTTCTTTGTGTGGTCTCAGTCACACTGAACACATCTAACTTTATCTGGAAGACAAAAAATGCTCATTTCCTTAATAACTGTTCTTTTTAGAGCTCATGGTACTCATGAAAGTCCTCAGCAGTTCACAAGTGCTCACAGTGAAAACAGAAATTACTTATCGATTTGGATGTGGGAAAAAGAGATTGCTACCCACTATAAACACTTATGGAAGTTATCCACATATATAAATCTGTTATCTTTCAATTTTTTTCCTTTATGGGGCACTGGAAGTTTAGAAATGGCCTCATTGTTATGCAAAAGGGAGTCCTTGCATCCAAAATTATGTTTGGGCGAACATCTTAGCAGGGAGACCTATGTCAGGTTTGAATTTTTGGTCATTTCTGTAGTGTCCTTAGCAATGGCTTTATTGTAAAGTACTCATTGGTCCTACTGATTTTTTTTATTTCTTAAAAAAAAGTTTCCAGTTTGTTACAGTTTTAGAGGTTTTTTGTCAATAGAGTAGCAAACAAACTGTAATGATGAAGGAGAGACAGCTAGAGGCTTTCCATGCTCACTGGCAGGATCGCTGTGGAGGGAGGAAGATGTGATCAGGAAGGACACCTGGCCAAAGAGAAGGTCATGAGGAAAACACTAAACTCCTTCCTGCGGAGCAAGCCGGTCCAAGAGACCTTTAGGACAGGGACTGGTAGAAAGGAGGGGGAAAGGAGACAAAGGCATAAGACAAAAATAGTATTCTCTGTCTGCAGCACAATGATGTGTCCTCCTAGGGGCTTGTTTCTTGTTCTGCTTTGATACTGAAACTCAAATTTTATGAAGTTAGGTCAAAGCCTGGAGAAAAGAAGGCTCCAGGGAGAGCTCAGAGCCCCTGGCAGGGCCTAAAGGGGCTCCAGGAGAGCTGCAGAGGGACTGGGGACAAGGCCTGAAGGGACAGGACACAGGGAATGGCTTCCCAGTGCCAGAGGGCAGGGACAGATGGGATATTGGGAAGGAATTGCTGGCTGGGAGGGTGGGGAGGCCCTGGCACAGGGTGCCCAGAGCAGCTGGGAGGCCCTGGCACAGGGTGCCCAGAGCAGCTGTGGCTGCCCCTGGATCGCTGGCAGTGTCCAAGGCCAGGTTGGACGGGGCTTGGAGCAGCCTGGGACAGTGGAAGGTGTCTCTGCCCATGGCAGAGGGGTGGAGTGGGATGAGCTTTAAGGTCCCTCCCAACCCAAACAGTCTATGACTGATACTATTTCCAAGCTTCAGAGGTGATTGCCATGAAGAATTAGTTCATTGTAACTGTGCCAGGGCACTGAAATCCAAACTCTCACTGAGCCCACGAGGCTGTGTAAGGAAGGGGTGGTGCCAGGGGCGAGCTCCGTGAGGGCTCCAGGTACAGAACCAAGGTTCCAGACTCACGTTCTGCTTAAATCTTAGGATAAAGAGGGCTGTTAGCAACACACGTACCCTGTGACCTTCTGCTTAAAGCGTAAGTCCATTAACTCCTCAAGTGGGCTCAGATTCTTTCCTGCCAGAATGAGTTCAGAGGGCACAGCAATTTTCTTTCCAGCAAGCACCCAAATACATATATGCATGCACACCCAGTGTGGTTGAGCAAAGCTATGCCAAATCCAGGCTGCTCAAAGAACAGGGATTTGGACCTTAGGTTGCACAACAGCAGTGTCTTTCTAATTGTCATGTTGCTATTTCTTTGTTAGGAGTCTGTTGCTGGGGTTTTGGGTGGAAGTTTTGCTCGGGATGCTTTCCCCAGCCATTTCCTCTGATTCTCACCCACAGAGTTTTGTCCTCGTTCAAGGCAAATGTCATCTCTCAGCAGCTATGATACACTTACCCTGTTGAATTAAGAGCAAGTAGATGAAATGGAAATATTGTGGACTCTGCCCACTTGATACTCTTATAAAATAGTAACAGGACAAACACAGGGATCATTGAAAGGAATTGCATGCATACCTTGAGGCGCCTAAAACAGGTTTTTGGATTTTAAGCTCAGAATAAACCTTGTAGTTAGTCTGAGCTTTGCAAACATATATTCTGTTTATTCTGGACTGCACACATTTTCCTCCCATAGCTTTCAGCCTTCCGGAATTTAGTTTCCCACTTGCCACTCTTGATTACAGAAAAGTACAGGAGAGAGATGGTGCTCAGCAAAGCACTACCCTGTCAAAATCAGCACGTTCTATAGGATTTGCATGCGGGAATTCAGTTCATGGTAGATCACAGTCCACTTATTGAGTTTCCATTTCAATACCTGGAGTTAGGTCCTAGCCCGACTGTGCCTGTAAGTGGAATTACAAGGATGTTATTTGGCATGCCAGACAAAAAGGGAATAAAACGATCTGTACCAAGATACAGGGGAAGGAATTTACTGCTTTCTGTTCCTTTTACTTCTCTAGCAACAGGAGCATCCATTTCCCAACATTGGCTGGAAAGTGGCCATGAGATGCTGAACAATTTATGCCTTCAGTTGAAAAATACATTTCCCGGTCTCTGGAAATTAAACTCTTGGCTTATTTTGTAAATATTTACTTTTGTCTTGCCACATCAAATTCCTTTCTTCCATGTTGTTTCTAGTGTCATTGTCTTTCTAACTCCATTTTAGCAGGAAATCCTGTTCGTTAATGCAAAGCCTCCCTTAATTGTTCTAAGTCGTTTCTGATTTTGCTTATGTACCTACAAGTGTATGGTGGCTTCATGTTTTTCTACTTAATATAACAGTATTCTAAATAATAATCTGTCCTCTATGAGGCAGAATTTGATATGGCTTTATAGCACATGATTTACAGATCTCTGCTCGTATGTAAGCAGTGGCAGATAAAAGGGTACTCTTTAAAATTAATGAGATATTTTGTCGTGAAGGTATCTTGAAGTATATAATTCATTATGATCAAGTTTAGGATTGTAGAATTTAACGAGTGGCCTTTTATGTTTGCTGTTTAACAGGGAGATGGGATAGAAATAATTTTCTTACCCAGGCTGCATTAAAACTATTTGTGATGCCAAGAGAGCAGCTCAGGAGAATGACTTTTTACATGGGCAGATAGTGACAGGACAGCTTTAAACTGACAGAGGGAAGGTTCAGATTGGGTATTAGGAAGAAATTCTTTGTTTAGAAGTGGGGGTGAGGGCTTTGGCACAGGGTGCCCAGAGCAGCTGTGGCTGCCCCTGGATCCCTGGCAGTGTCCAAGGCCGGGCTGGATGGGGCTTGGAGCAGCCTGGGACAGTGGAAGGTGTCCCTGCCCATGGCAGGGGATGGGACTGAATGAGCTTTAAGATCTCTTCCAACCCAAATCACTCAGAGGTTCTGTGGTTTAGGATTTGCCTTGAAATAGCTGGCAACTGAGGCACACAGCCTGTTTCCAAGAGGACGCGAACTTATATTTTTGAGAAGGTGCAAGATAAAAAAAGCAGAAAAAAGTCTGATCACTGTCCAGAAAAATGAGAACTTGACAATACCCTCCTCATGTGAACCTGTTACTATCTGGGAGTTCTTTTTATTCCCTGATCCCTTGAACACTCTTTGTCCATCAGTGGCCCTGCAAACTATGTTATTTACATCCATGATGTTTGTGGAGTCTACACTGTGAGTCTCTTGGTTTCACATCATCTCCACAAGCCAGATGGACCTAATATAAGTCTTTATTCAGCAGAATTTAGTAATTTTTCACTTTACAAGATTAGAAAGAAAGATAGAAAGTGTGTTCTTACTTTCCATTTGTTCTGTTATTTAATATTTTAATTGGTTAGGTTCTGTTTTCTGGGATCCTAAATGTCTCCCAGGCTTTAGAGTTGGGCTCAAATAAATAAGAGCGGTGCCCCTCTATGGAGTAAATTGCCCTGCAAAGGCCTTGGAGTTCTCCATGGCTATTGTCTCTCTTTATTTCTATTTATGTGCCATTGTAGCTTGGATAATTCAAATGCAGAATGCCTCAAGGGCTCTTTAGTAGACGTGAGCATGGGGAACTTAGGGATTTTTCTCTGCATTTGTTTGTACTAAATGGATTTCTCCCAGTGCTGGGTTCCTTAAGTGCTCACAGAGCACTTCTCCATTGCCCGCAGACAGGCACTTGCTTATAACCTGTCCCCCATACAGGTCTATGGGACAATGCATTTATTGTATTTCAAGTGGAGCAGCACAGTGCATTTGTTTTGTTCTGATGTCTGGTATGACCCTTCACAGACCTTTATTCAACCAGATGGGCATTTCAGGTTCTCTGCTTGAGACGTCTGTGCAGGCACATATCCATGTGTAGATTTCTTGTGCCACAGCACACACTTTTTTTTGCTGTAATCATTTTAAAAAATAGGTCAAACCCAAGAAGTGTTCCACATACGTGGGAATCAAGGTATGGTTTTAACTTTTAGATGTCAGGTTTCAAAATTAAGTATTTTTAGAGCTTTTTTTTAACATGATTGTGGCATTGTAAAATCCTTTTGTTTAAAAGGAGTATTTTTTGTGTAACAAGGTTTTGGTGTTTGGGGCTTTATATTTAATGCTTTAAAACAGAGAACAATAGTACATTTGGCATATATGTGGGAGGAGAGAGAAAAAGCAGCACGGAGTATTGCTGAATTGTTTGAGAACATTCATCCTCAAATGTTTTGATCCATGATCTGTTTTTTTCCATCACCAGATAGTGGTTTGTGTTTGTGTGCTGTTCAGTTTGTTTGCAGCACTTCTGAACTAGGAGAGCGAGCAGAAAAAATTCAGAATAGCTGAATTTCGAAGCTTCAAATAAATTCTGTGGAGAGGTGCTTTAATCCTCAAGTAGTTTTTTACTCAGCACATACAGAATATTTCTAGATATTCAGATAAATTAAAATTCACCTTTAGAAGCTCAGTAGTGATTTGAATTGCGAGAAATCAAATCCTTACCCCTTCTTGCTGTCATATAACTTAATCTGATTTTCGTCTGCTAATGTCATCAGTTTGTTTCTGTCCGTGCCCCTTTTTTTCAGGCTTCTGTCTCTTTCTTTGTGTCATGGCATCAGTCTAAGCTTGTCTCATACTCTAGCTGTTGAGATTCTCTTCTTTCCTCCCAGGTTTTTCTTCCCTCTCTGCCATTGCTTTGACAGTGCAAATAGGAATTTATTGCACCTTGAGCATGGCTTCAACCTCCTTTGTAAGAGAGATCTGTGCCCCTGTAATTATAATTTAGTTTCTGTTTCAGTAGGTTTTTTTTTTCTTCTTATTCTCAGAGGATCGTAGGATCCTCTGTAAGCAAGTTTCCTTTCTCCATTTGCATATTTTTGGGTTTTGGTCAAATCACTCTTTCATCTTTTCTCAAATCCATGGAATAAATGAGTTTTCGAGCATTTCATGGAGAAGTCCATTTTCTGGTTTAGAACCTTTGCATTTTCAAATTGTTTCAAAATCTTTCACACAGGATGCCAGGAGCACTTGCTGCACAGCACAACTTTACTGGATATAGAATCCTGGAATTGTTTTGGTTGGAAAGGACTTCTAAGTTTGAGCCCAACCATTCCCCCAGCACTGCCACGGCCACCACTGACCCCTGTCCCCAGGTGCCACATCCACATGGCTTTTAAACCCCTCCAGGAGTGGGGACTCCACCACTGCCCTGGGCAGCTGTGCCAGGGCTGGACAACACTTTCAATGAAGAAACTTTTTCTGATATCCAAACTAAGCCTCCTGGCACAACCTGAGCCATTTCTGCTTGTCTTGTCATTTGTTATATGGAATAAGAGACCGACACCCACCTG
This sequence comes from Edolisoma coerulescens, assembly GCA_013397115.1. Classification (NCBI taxonomy): domain Eukaryota; kingdom Metazoa; phylum Chordata; class Aves; order Passeriformes; family Campephagidae; genus Edolisoma; species Edolisoma coerulescens. Next base: position 133,092 of record VWZW01008125.1, on the reverse strand, counting down.
GACCCAGCCCCTTCCCCAGCTCCGTTCCCTTCTCTGGACATGCTCCAGCCCCTCAATGTCTTTCTTGTCATGAAGGGCCATAGTTTTGTTAAAACCAAAGACAGGTACTCACTCATTCAGCAGCTTTGTTGCATTAGGGGCAGCTCTTTGCTGTCTGGTGGTCCTTAGTTGCTGCTCCCAGGGTGAAATCCTTCATCCTTAGGAAGCAGCTTAAACTGTTGGTTGCTGCATTAAATCTCAGCAAGTTTATTTTGTGTCCGACTTCTTGAAAGGTAAAGAAAAATGTAATTTAAATGCCTTTTCTCTTCTTTGTTACTCCTGTAATGACTGTGCCATTTGCAAAGTTAAACCTTAGTATTTTATAGAATCACGGAGTATCTTGGGTTGGAAGGGACCCACAAGGCTCATCCAAGTCCAAATCCCAGCCCTGCAGAGACACCCCAACAATCCCACCCTGTGCATCCCCAGGAGCAGTACCCAAATGCTCCTGGAGCTCTGGCAGCCTCAGGGCCGTGCCCGTTCCCTGGGGAGCCTGGGCAGTGCCCAGCAACCTCTGGGGGAAGATCCTTTCCCTGATCTCCAGCCTAAACCTCCCCTGACACAAATTCAGGCCATTGGCATTTCTTTGCCTTTGATGTAAATCAATATGTGTCACCTTATATATTCTCTCTGTATATTGAAAGTGTTTTGGTAGCTTGATCAAGTGTTTAATAGCTTTTGGTATTTAGATGGGCCAAGACTGTGTTCCTTTTTGGCTCCATTAAGAATATTTTTCAGACTGTTGGGATGTCTCACTTTCAGTTCATATAATGTATCCCATGTTACTTTTTATTATTCAACTGTCTTAATTAAAAAAAAAATCCCATGTGGAACAAAGTCATATAAATGATGTGTCAAGCCTGTTACAACAGGTACTATTGTGCTTTATTTTACTTCCAGTCTCACTGAAAGAGCATCGACAAGGTGTATTTCTCAGTGCTGGTGACATCCTCCTTGGAATGAGTCTGACAATCACTGTTCCAGTACTATGCTCGGGACAAACTGGCATGTCATTATCTTGGAGCATCCTATTTACTTCCTTAAAATAACATATGGTGGTACCTTTCCTTCTTGCTGTCCAAAGCTTTCAGAAAGGGTTTTGGCAAATTCTAACCTCAGATTTCCTTTCAACTTCTACTTTTAATTCCCTTTTTTTTCCCAATTTTTTTGTTATAAAACCTGCATTTTATACATTCTTTTTTTTGATGTGAAAAGTGTACTTTATGAGCTGTTTCAAACTGATGTAAATCAGATTTTTTGAGGAACTTGTTAAATGAGTCTCCTTATTGGCTTTTTTTTTCTTTTGGGATCTACAGGCTTTGTGGAGTTGACTTTTTGAAAGTGTTAAGTTCATATATTACTGGTTTGAATTTTATTGTGTGTGCAAATAGCACTTAATCAATTCACTGGTATTTAAGCAACCATTATTCTGTAGTCTGTATTAATTTTTTTATTTGTTGAAGTTCAGCCCTGAGTTAAATTAAAAACTGCTGTGTAGGGGGAGGTAAGAAACCAATGTTGTTTTTAATTCCTTAAAAACAAACAACCACAGGACCTTGAGATTGTTGTTCAGCCTTGAGTCTTCCTTGTTGGCTGAGCTCATCCCTGGTGTGATTTGATGGTCTGTAGTAGATCACATTATCCCAGAATGGTATGGGTTGCAAATACCTTAAAGATCACCCTGTTCGTGGTCAGGGGCACCTTCCACTATCCCAGGTTGCCCCAAAGCCCATCCAGCCAGGCCTTGGACACTGCCAAGCACCTTGAGACTTCCAGCTGCACACAGCTTCTCTGGGCATCCTGTGTCAGGGACTCACCACCCTCACAGCCAGAATTTCTCCTGATAATGCCAGCTGATGGTTCCTAATCTTCCTAACAGATGCCAGCTGTTATCTCATCTTGCTCTTATTCCGACTTATTGTTTTGCTTGCTAAACAGTGGCTTGTAAGTACTTCTGTGAGGGGAAGATGAGTTGGGGTACGAAGATGTTTTCATTGTTCTGAACATAACTTTTTATTATTATGAAATGTCCATAATGGGTGAGATTGAAGGGCTGTCGAGCTCCATAGCCTGCCTGACAGTCAATGGAGAAGAATGGATGAAAGAGGACAAGCATTCCAGTAGAAAAATCCATATTCTTGTCAGCCTGTGCACACTGCCCTCAGTGACCACATAGTACATGTATTTTTGTGTTCGATCTCAACTTGACTTTTAGTTGGGTAAAAATAGACATGTGATGAAGACACATGAGGGAAATTTGGGAGACAGTCTCAGTTTCCATTCTGGACCTTGTACCTTGTTGTGGAGAGGGGAACAACCTTCTAAAGCATTTTTGCCTTTTTAAAATTGCATTATTCATACCTTGAAAATCAAAAACAAGCCAAAAACCTTACAGACACTGGAGACGTGACTGCTACAAAATCAAATATCTCCTTTAGAATGCAGCATTTATTGATGATGAAAGGTATTTATGAGCTAAATTTCATACAAATGCCTTTTGAGGGTTGTAACTAACTCTGTGCTGAGACTTTAAACATTAGTCTGATATTTATCAAGGTGGTTTTCAGAGCTAGAGACAGAGGCATGATAATAAGTGAATGACTTGGAATTGAAGTTTTACAACAATTCAGGAGGCAACGGTACTTCCTTGGGAGCTCCAAATCCATTTGTTAATCACAATATCTGGCCTATTTTTTTTTCTTCTTCTTTGTTTAGCTGTAGTGTTTCTGTGGAGCTCTTTGAGTTTGCAGTTCTATGCATTTTAATTATGAAGAATCTAGTATGAAAAATTTCTGCCATGTGTCCCTGCCCTTGTGCTTGTCTAAGGGATGGCCTTTGGAGAAGGATAACCGATGGGTGGAGGAGAGAATTGTGTTGAGAATTCTTAACCTGATATCTGTGTTGTGGGCAGTGGTCCCACAAAGAAGTGTCTCAGCATGGTGTGAAGGACATGAGCTTGTGGCAGGAAAGCAGAAATTTGCAAGGGGAAAGACAACAAAAGCCCCTGCACTGCTCCTTTGGAACTAGAAATCAGCCACCAAGGTCTTGCTTATGCCACAAACTCTACTTATAGTACACTTTAATATTAATAAAGAAAAAACCTTAAGGAAGATACAAAGAAATAATTTGTCCATCCTTTTCCTTTCTACTTCTTCCCAGTTCTCTATATTTCTGTTGGAATAAATAAATTTACTTTTTGGAATTCCAGTTCCATGCAGAATGCCACTGTATGTTCATTCTCCTCTTCACGTGCACTGGACACATGCACTTTCCAAAATCTTGATCCCACTTCTTTGTTTATATTTAAATTTCATTTGAAGCCAAAATGCTGTATGTATTTTTGGAGAAGAATCTACTAGTTGGAAATCCTCTTTATTCCAAATTCTTCCTCTTTGTGAAATTATCTGTATCTTCTAGAGCAGACACCAGATTTAACCTGGTTTTGCTGCACCCCACCATAAGTATCACCAGATTGGTTTTAACTGATTATTTTGTCTCCACAGCACTAGATGGTGCTGATGACAGTATCTCTGAAATCTGAATCTTCAAAGATACCTATGATTGCAGAAGTAGTGCTGCTGTTTCCTACCAAGGACCAGTTTGCAGATCCAGTTACTGATCTGGACAAAAATTTCAGTCTGTGAATGCAATAACAGAATATGGGAGGGGGGAAAAGGTGAAAATCTACCAATATATCTTCATTTCTGTGTTGCTTTTTCCCCTTTTAACATGGAATGTTTCAGTGATATTGACTAATAGCTGTGAGTTAATGTAACTAATTCCTGATGGCAGTGAGGAGTGTTGGAAAAGCCTTTTCCTGAGGCTGTTGACTAGCAGTGGGCTGACAAGCACTGATACTCCAAGGAATCCACTCCTACCATCTGTGAAGGCTATAATGTGAATGATACATTACAAGTTAAAAAAATTCAGGGGACTTCTCCCAGTGCTGATCATCATTTCTTGAGGCAGAAGAGCCTTGCAAGCACATGCCTTCAAACACTGATGCAGTTCCAAAAATGGAGGCTGTCCAGAATGTAATACTGAGGTAGATTTTGCCACTTTTAAGTGAATTTTGTTCGTAGAACCACAGAATGGTTTGGGTTGGAAGGGACCTTAAAACTCATCCAGTCCCACCCATGCCATGGGCAGGGACACCTTTCACTATCCCAGGTGGGTCCAAGCCCTGTCCAGCCTGGCCTTGGACACTGCCAGGGATCCAGGGGCAGCCACAGCTGCTCTGGGCACCCCATGCCAGGGCCTCACCTGTCACCCTTTTGGTGCTTGTTGATCAAGCCAGCCTTTCCACCCTCTAAAACACACATAGTCATCCTAAGAAAACCTGATAGGAGTCCTGTAATGTTCCAAAAAGAAGTAAAGAAGTCCGAATGATGTTTTTAAACACAGAAAGCCTAAAAACATCTGACATCTAAGAAGAGCAAATGGCCTCAGGTTGTACCAGGGCAGGTTTAGAATGGATATTAGGGAAAATTTCACCATGGAAGGGATTGTTCTTTCACAGGCTGCCCAGGGCAGTGGTGGCATCCCTATGCCTGGAGGGATTTCAAAGCCATGTGGACGTGGCACTTTGGGACAGGGGTCAGTGGTGGCTGTGGCAGTGCTGGGGGGATGGTTGGACTCGATGGTCTTAGAAGCTCTTCTAAGATGGGGATGGGTTTATCTGTGAATTGACAGCCATGTTTGAGCTATCCAGGGCTTTAGAGGAGTATCTGACTCCTTACTGCTGCTGAGCATTAGCTGGTGGCCTTTGCCCACTGCTGCGGCTTCCACCATTCTTCTTGTAAATCAGGTTAGACCACTCTCTGTGAGTGCCATTGCCATGCTTTTTTTCAAAATGCATGAAAAATATGTTTATTTTTCTGTATATATATGGACCTCTGATTTAACAGGTTATTTATAAAGCTAAAGTAATCCTTTTTTTCCTTGACTTAAGCTAAAATAAATTTGAAAATAATATATACTAGTAAAATGCAATAACTCAGCCTCGAAATACCCAAAATATACTTGGATTTCTCCTGTCTAAGCAATTAGGTTATTAGAATGGATAATACACAAGATACTTAAGTGTATATTACAATGTATTGGAGGAGGTGCTGCCCTTAAAAATTGCGTTCTAGTGAACACAAACTAGCTATGAACTAAAATTGCATGTATACCATTCCTTCTGCAACAGTTTGACTTTTAAGAATTTAATTATGAACATAAAATGTTCTTCAGATCATATCTTGTATAGAATATTTCTGATTCAAACTTTGCTGTTACTTACCCATGTGTTAAACAAATAAGTAAATAGTATAACTATAGTGCATTGCATTCTAAAAATTTTGTGTATATAGTAAGTCTTCTTTTCTTACTGAACAGTCTTAACTATTTCAGGACATAATCATGAAGTTATTTTAATTTTTTTTTCCCCCAGTCTATTTTCTCTGTTGTCTAAAAAACACAACAAAGTGCTGGAGCAAGCCACGCAGTCCTTGAGAGGTTCCCTGGGTTCAAACGACTCTCCACTTCCTGATTATGTGAGTATCAAAATGGATGTTGTAATGGGTGCCTTAAAATTCAAGTCATACATCCCTAAATCTGCAAAGAATTCTCAGAGTGTGGCAGCTGAGCAACCACCGACATCAAAATACAGGAACCTGTATGAATGATGTCATGTCTGAAACGTCTCTAAAAAACAAGAATTACACTTAGAAATGGCAGAACAAAACCACAACTATTCAGAGGGAAGAGACTTACTGTCAACTCGTGCTTTTCAAGCCATTTGTAATTCAGGGTATTCAAATCACACAGTTGAAAACAGCATTTTTAAGAACTGGGCTTTAGCATCCACAGAATCTTAAAATGCCTAAAAATGATTGAGAACAATTCCTGGTGAGCCTCTGGGGGAGTACTGGAGTCATGGGGCAAATTAGTATGTTCTAAATACATGGATACTTACAGTTCCCTTCGTTTGCTGAGCCAATGCACACAAGTGGGCAACAATTTTGTATTTAATTGCACGGCTTGTTGGGAAATCTCTACTTAGGGTAGAAGAAGGGGACGTCTTGTGAGGACTTGAATAATATCTTTGTACTGCTGAAGTACCTTTGGTCTGTACTCATTTGAACCCTCACTGCAGTACTCTGTGAAGGAAAGAAAAGTTGATTTTTGAGTTGCTCACGATTTTTGAGGATGAAAATGTAACAACTGTTTTATTTTCAGGGCCGATACATGTTCCAGAATATGCCTGCTTGAGACTTTACATGTCCTATTACTCTAGCATTAAATATAAAAATACCTAGAAAGGTGATTTGATATAATAGCTTAATGACTTAAATAAAGAAACAGTATGATACACATGTCTGTAAAAGAGCACATAGAAATAAATATATCTATTTATGTGCATACACACATAGGCATGAAATAACATACATATGAAAATACGTATTTTAGGGTGTGTAAAAATACAATACTTTAAAAATATTTTATAGGTTTTGGACTTCTTTTTAACTTGCTGGATGTAAACAATACTGCAGTTAAAGAAGGGCCCAGGGAAAGGCTTTCTGTACAAAGTTGTCCCCTTACACAGAGACAGCTGAGCAATGCAGCTGACAGAGCTGGGAAAGCTCCCTGGAGTACAGCCAAGAGGCTTAGATACTTCACTGAATTTCTTCTCTTTTTATTGTTGGTGTGGTGTAGGGATGGAAGGGAGAAAGAGAGCACTTGGAAAGATTGGTGCAGGGGAGACTAAAATAAGTTCATGGCCTATATTTTGAAACAATAAGGTAAACTATTAAGCATGGCTTTCTGGTCCTTTCTTTTTCCGCTCCAAATTGCTCGTGTTACAGCTCAGTCTGAACCGTAGGCAGTTGACTAAAAAAAGTTGAGGCCAGATGTCATCACTTCAGCATATTCTGCTTCTGAATGCCTGTGTTTATGTTGTGTGTAAGAACAAGGAAGAGTGCAGGATCTGAGAGGACTGAAATGTCTGGAGTCCTGAAGCCCATTCCACCTCTGTATCCCAGCACGGAGCTAAGGAAAGGGGCGTTTCCAATATTGCCTGCTCTGCACAGGTTTGCTTATTGAGAGGTGGAGGTTTGTCCAATAAGCAGTTCTCTTTGCAGGTTTTGTTCAGACCAAATACGTATTTTAAAAATGCATTTCTCACCATTTTTTCGTTCACTTTAATTTAGAGATTATTCATTTTCTTATGGTGCTCTGTAATCCAAAGGGGAATTTGCATGGAACCTGAGTCCAAGAGTTAAATCATACATAAAAGTATTCTAGGTGCTGCTTAAGGTATTGTCTTAAATTCTGGGCATTTGAACAGTAGTACTCTTAATACTGCTGCAAGTTCTTGAGCCGATACACAGTCCCTAAGCTTATAATCACTGATAGTGGTAGGAATATATTGAGTTCTACCTTTACCATGTTTCTTAATGTCCTTTTTTTGAGTATCTGCTGCAGTCTGCCATCAGGTCTGTGGTGTACCAGCAGAGCTGGGAACGGGAGTAAGGAACTGACCCAATTGGCCTTGATACTGTTCTTGCTGAGGTTTTTCTGGTTTTTAAAAAAGAAAAGAGCGAGTTGTTTGATTTATTGAGGCTGGACCAGTGTCCAGGTCTCCTCCTGAGAAACTCTTGTCAGTGTAGTGGGGTTCAGGAGCAGGATGGAGAAGCCAGCAGGACGGAGAGAACCACCCCCTGTCATTGCTGCCTCAAAGACAGGATCCTTTGTTAGACTAATTCTCATGCTGATTTGTTTACTTGTTTCATAAGCCATATTATTATTCATTGTTTTTGTAGCAGCACTGACCTGTTTTGAAATACCACACTTTGATCCGATTGGAAATGGGAAAAGTCCATTTGGGTTTATCCTTCTTGCTTTCTTGCATTCAATGAAAGAATATTTTCCAAAGCTTTTAGCAAAGAAGAAAACTGGTAATAAAATAATTGAGAAATTTGCTTCTTTCAGTTCAAATCAAGACATATTACTTAAGTAAACATATCAATGATTTTCTTGGTAATTTGATTACAGCCTAATGTAATTCATCAAATCAGAGGTACTTAATAGCATAACTAGGGACATGCTAACTTTTCTTGGGTAGTAGCACATCAGATGTGTTATTGGAGCTACCATCTACCTCAAAAATTTCTTTTTAAGGATTTCATAATCTTTATGATTTTTGAGCCCTTCCCCTGCTTGTTAAACTACAGCTGGTAACGAGAGAGTCTCCTCAACTCTTTCTAGGGAAAGACTGGATGAAGAAGAGTAAATTTTGGTTTTTGGCAAATTTATGTCATTTTCTTGCTGATGTAAGAAAAAACCCAATTTCCTTAATGCAAAAGTTGAGGAAAATACAAATCAAATGTAGAAATAGATTAAAGTAGTTTGGCACACGTCATCACTTGATTCTTACCTTCTAAACTTTGGGTTAAAAAAATATAAATTAGTCTAGCCAGATGAAGCTTAAATGTGTTAGGAAAAATTCTAAAAATAATTGCACTTAGTGCCAATGTATTCAATTATTTAATACATTAGATTGTCGTTTAAACAGCATTTCAGTGGTAGATGAAATTTTTCAGGGATAGAAACCTTGTAGTGTAATATCAAACTTTTCATATTAATAAATATACTCCTATCAATATATGGAGAGCCATATATTTTTAATCCTCTGTCCAAAATCTGTTGGCTTTTGGGGTTATTTAGTACAGAAATAAGTGCATGTTGGCAATCCAAAGGGAAAAATGTAAAAAACACAGATGTAGTGAGCTCTGTGTGGGCATATACGTATATTAAAATATGTATTTTAATATATGTTTATGTATGTAAAGTCTGCAGTAGCAAAGCCTGGTGGTACTGGGAGAGTTCCCAATCAGAGCTGACTTTTCCTGACTCCTTCCCAATCCAGTAAATTTACCCACTGTGCAAAGCTGGCTTTCATGGAGGGCTGGAATTCTGCAAATGTTGATGAGTTTTTCTCTCATCTTGATAACCAGAATTAAACTTTGCATCTGGATGATGAGATTTTTGTATTATTTTCTTTTCCCCCTCAGTTTGTGCTCCATAATGAGCTAAATGAATTCCAATATTTAGATTCTTCTTTGATTTTCCCCTGATTTATATGGTAAATAGAAAGCAGCTGTCTGTTTAACCATCTAACTCTTGAAACTCCTAGGCCCCTCGGGCGTCATCTGGAAGTAATGTAGCTTGTAAAACAAAGCTAAGAAGAAAAAGCAATGTTTGTTTTATGTGGGATGAATGACTTCAGTTGGGGTCCCTCTAATTCGGCCATTATGGGGGTTATTAAAAAGCAGTATTACAAAAGTGGTTTCAACAGAAGAGAAATTTGGGGTGTGGGGGGGAGCTTATATCTTGTTATTACATTTGATTATATTCAAAGCTCCAAGTACTTCATAAATAGTCCTTCGTTTGAGTTTCCCCAAGAGAGAACAAGCCCAGTCTCCCCCCTGTGCATCAGTAGATGGTAGAAGGTTCCCCTGCATCATTTACGTCCTAGGAAGAAATTGTCTGTTATAATTAAGGGCTCCATATTTATCTTAGGAACTTGGAGTTGCTAAAGAGTAGGTAAAATCAGGTCCAGGAACTGCAGTATTTGCTGTCTTTTAAACATAATGGAACACATCTAAAATCTATTAGTGTTCTAGATTCAGTTACATGCAGAGAAGTTAATTTTTAATCCAATATGTAGCAAACAAGTATTTCATTCACTATTGATGTGAACAATTTGACCTTTAAATAAATGTTGTGATGTTTTGAGGGTTAGAACGAGATGATCTTTATGCCTTCCCAGCCCAAACCATTCTAGGATTATATGATTCTATGAATCATAGAGCCATTTGGAGTGGAAAAGACCTCTAGGTTCATCAGGTCCTATAATATGTTCTGTGCTTGCATATCTAATATTAAATTAGGTATCCTGCAGCTCTGATTTTTTTTAATTATCAAAAGAACAGTTTAACGCAGAGCTCTGCCATCACATGGAAGTGTTTTCCTATAAACGTGTGTTATCACAAAGAAATGGGAAGTCTTCCCTGCGATCATCTGATGACTCCAATAATGATGCAGAAATTAAATTAAACCCACTTCCAAATAAACTGGTTGGCCATAATAGAGTTAGTGTGATGCAATTAACGTTGTTCAGCTGGTAGTCTGTAAAGTACTGCTCAGTGGTAACTGCTAAGAACACACAAAATATGTAGGGCTGGATACACAGTTGGCAGAATGGGAAACTTTTGCCAGATTAAATCAAGACTCCTAACTGAGATATGTCCATATTTGTCAAATACTGGGGTGAGGAAAAAAGCTAAGGTAGTTTTGTTTTGTTGGGGGTTTTTTTTGTCATAATCTTTTTTTAAAACTCAGAAACCACTTACCACCCAAAGCACTGCCTAGGTCTCTTCAGTGGTTTTTTTGTCTCTATTTTCTTCCATTTCCAAATATCATCAAGAAACCCAGTAAGATTTTTTTTTTAATGCCTTAGCTATGCATTGTCAATGGTCTGAAAAACTTCGAGTTGGTGTGTGAATTTTTAGATTCTCATGTTGTCTAGAGGAATAAACTTAAAATGTGATTATAGAAGAAAATTTTTATTAGGGTGTTGTTTATTGAAAGCATGTGGTAAAGCAATATACTACTGGGTGGGTTTTGGGTGGTATGTGGATTGTAGCAGTTTAAGTTGCACTTAATAGGAGAGTCACCTTGTTTTGCACTATAATACTTTCTTTTTGATTACTCTGACTTGATGGCTGATGAAGTAACATTTTCAATATCAAGTTATTCTTGGGTTTGCTTGTCTCCAGTATTGAGGAGAGGGCCTATAAATACTTTTTCTAAATATTAGTCATAGCCTCCTCCAGATGAATTATATTTTATAGAATTTTACTCCTACCTAATCCCCCTATTTTTATATCACCAAAAAATAGCTATTTCGGAATAGACTGAAATAACCAACCTAACCCAAATCTAAAGCGAGCTTTTCTATTGAGTAATAGCTGAATTCTGCAGTTCTGTCTGAATTCTTAATCAGTTCTTTCCTTTAAATGAATTGAAACTTTCATGAGAAAATGCTGCATAAATTATCCTGAAGCAGAAGAACTACCCTGAAATCCTGTGAAAAAGATGTTGGTGAAGTTCAGTCTGTTTAAACTTCTGTATATTACTATGAAGTACTAATAGTTATTTGCTGCTGATTTTTTCATTATTGTGTTTTCACAAATACATTGCTTGTGGTTGAAAGATTTTTAGACAAATGCACTGAATAACATCAAGATGATGTTCTTCAAAAACGTGATGGTCTTTTATCACTCAGGAGTTCCACAAAGATGTTATTGGTGTCTGGTATTTGTGTTTCATAGATGGTGTTAAGCCTTACTTCACTTAGAAATTCTCATTGTTTTGGAAAATAAGGGTGAAAATTCCTTTTTCTTAAAGAACATTTACTGTGGCAATAGGATCTTGTGATCATCTGATTGAAAATCTTCCATTCTTCAGATTTATGAGGCAGGAGAGCAAATAAGTAGAAGAACTTCTGACATCAGCAGTGCAAACACCTGCTAAAGTAATTTCAAAACCCCTTGTTTTGTTTTTTAGACACATTTGAAGTAAACCAAACATGAACATCATAATTTTTTATTTATTATTCTCCTTTAACAGTTCTGTAGCTTTAGGACGTTGTCATTATTTGCAGTAAAGGGTATAAATTATGGTGTTTGTTCAAATTTTGTACTCAAAACCCATGTTTTTTGATAAGACTGCTTAAATGAGTGACCTTAAAAGAGAACATGATTAAGCTGAAGAAGTTGTAAGAGATTGTCTGATAAATGGATGAGATCCTGGGGTTCCTTCGCACCTCCATAAATTAACCAGGAGAATTTTGTATGCTGACTTTTCTCCTGCCCAGCTAATTGGGTTGCATTTGAGAGAACTGGAAACCTGGGAATGCTGGGATTTTAGGAGGGTCTGAGGTGTAGCTGTAGATAGAAAATGTGATGCATTATTAAGATAAAGCCCTCATAAGCCTCTCTATAAAACTGTTTATTACTGCCATGTAAACCAACATTTGTTTTATTCAGACTGATGGCAAGTATTGAAGTGTTTGGATGAAAAAAGGAAAAGTACTGATCCCCAAAGCACCGTTCTTTGCTGATTTGGTCATTAGATGCTTTTCCTGCTGCCTCTTTCACATGAGTGGGTTGTTCAGGGTTTCTCAGAAACCAGTTATTCACCTGGATGGTTCATCTTGGTCAGACGTCCACAGACAAACAGAACAACCTAATGCAGTAGCTCTCCAAAGAGTAGGATTTATTTTTATAACAGCAATTTATTTCAACAATGCATTAGAACAATTTTCTGGTGTTCCTAACGCAAGGTTTTGATTGAAAAATGTAGCGCTTAAAAACCATAAGTATGTGACCATATGTTATAAACATCCCAGTAATTGTTTTTTTAAACATGCAGCCATATAAAGTAGAGGAAATGGATGAGGAAGAAAGTATGTACCAAACCTTTTAGGCTGTTTGGTACTAAATACCTAATTGGAATTGGAATTTTTGTGTGCTGCTTTTTCTCTATGAGATATTGGCGGAACATGTTGTACCTTCCATTTCCAATTTCTCCTCTTCATATTTTCAGGGACATTTACAGACTAACCAGTGACGTTTTTATACGTTTTTAGTTGTTGTTTAAAAAAAAGCCATCTATTTCTGTCAAAGGTTACTGAGAAGTTATTAAAAAGTAAGCAAAGGTCTTTAGATTCCCTCATTGCAGATATCTGTGATTTGGCACTGGAAAGACAAAGAAAATGATAGAAATTAGGGTAAACCAAGACTCAGTGATTTTGAGAAACATGGTATAGGAGGAAGATGGTATGCTTCACATTGGATAAAATACTGGAAGAAGTTATTCACCGGTCGAGATGCTGCTCAAATTTGTCTGAACTGAAACATCCACACCTCGAGTGCTGTGTCCAGTTCTGGGCCCCTCAGGACAACAAGGACATGGAGGGGCTGGAGCGTGTCCAGGGAAGGGAACGGGGCTGGGGAAGGGGCTGGAGCCCCAGGAGCAGCTGAGGGAGCTGGGAAAGGGGCTCAGGCTGGAGAAAAGGANATGGCTTTTCCAACTTAAACAATTCTGTAATTCTATAAAATGTTGAAACAGGACCATTTTCTATCTCTACAGGACCATTTTCTATCTCTACAGAGCCACATTTATTCCAAGTTGTGTCCGTGTTACTGAAGCAAGTTAATCTCATCAGTTTACAATTTATCTTCTTGGAGAGGTCTTCCCCCCTGAGCAGCATTTCACAGTGTGGTGCTGAGGGCAATTCTCCCACTGCTGGCTGTTGTTAATATTACCTATAATGTTACGCAACTGCTGCTGATTGGCAGTGTGGGTGGCCAGGAGACTGAATGGTGGGATGAAGGAAAGGAGAATATTTTAAAGGGAATGAGTCAACCATATTAAAAGACAGTGTTGGTATGAAGTGAATAAGAAAAAGGTTTGGAGAAGAAAAATTATTAATATAGACAGAAATTCAAAACCAAAAGTGGGTTTTGAAAAAGGGTTGGCTCCTCTCTGCTGCTATATGAAGTATCACAAGGAACAAAATAAGCCACTTACTGAAAACTGATTTCCTCATCACCTGTCCTGAAAACAGCATTAAAGAAATGTAGAAGGGAGAATTTACATTTTGTTTATCCCTATTGACAGGAGTGGATTCTTGTTCTCTGTGAAGTATCTTCCAGAAAAACCTCTCAGAAAATGTATTTAGAAGAAATGGAAATTTATAAGAGTCTCTGTTACTCATTTTTATTGAATTGTATAGACACCCTAATGTTTTTCACAGGTGTAATTGAAAAGATAAACTTTTAATTCCCTTTCATGTAATCAGCTATTTCTCTTAATTTTCTCATTTCTTTGTTGATTAGGAACTAAGTGAATTGGGGGAATACCTTGCACATTTCATATGCTAAGTCAGCTTTTATAAATAGGAAGTCTTCCACAGAATTGGTTAATCATAGAAACAATAACCCAGAATTTGGACAAAGAGTAGCACTTCTTAACAAGCTCTGAGTTAGAGGCAGAGATCTGGGGGTGTTCAGCCTGGGGAAGAGAACGCTCTGGGGAGACAAGCCTCTAATACATTGCCATTGTTTAATCCTCCTGTATTTGTTATCCCCAGCGCTTTTGGGAGATGTCTGATTGCCTTCACTTCTCTGAAACAAAGTTGAGACACGTAAGAAACCTTTTTTTTTTAATTGCCCTTCAGATATGTTTCTGGAATGTGGTGGAGCTCTTCCGGAGCTGCTCTTGTTCATATTCAGGCTGGAGCCCAAGCTGGGTGAGCTGTGGCCCGCCACTGAGTACATGACATATTCTCCAAAGACACTGTGTTCTGATGCATTTTTTTGTTGCTATCAAGCTGGTACGGTGTGTACAGAGCCTGTTCCACTCCAGCATTTGTGTGTGTGCTAACCCAAACCCTTGACCTCAAAGATAATGTTGGCTAATAACAAAAAATAGTCGTCCTGTTCTAGAGAAAATAAGATGAATTGTAACATTGCAGGTTCAATTTGTTTCATTCACTGCAGTAGGACTCATTATCTGAAGTATATCTGCTCTCCCCAGATAAACTGAGGAGAAAATGGATGTTGCAGTTCCCAAAGGCAGGTCTTTCATCTACTCACCAGCAGATAATTTCTGGTACTCGCAGAGAAATCAGATGCTTACTCAATGCAGCCAAAAAAAAAGTTATCTGAACAAAAAATGACAAGTTTTCCCATTCCAACACTAATCTTCCAGATTTTGATAAATTGAGTCAATAGGAAGAGTCATGTTACGTTCCCATGGGAAAAAGCTTCATGGAAGTTTTCTGATACATAAAATTAATTTTCTGCAATAAATTAGCCATCTTACCATGTGGTAGACTCTTAATGAGAATTTGTTAGAAAACTTAGTGTAAATTATAGGTAACCAGTCATAATCACAAATAGGATTTTGGTGAGGAAGAGTTGAGGGACTCTGGGATGGATGTACAACCTACCCAGGTGCTTCACTGTCTTTCAGTAGTAATCTCTCACCTTATCCCTGTCTGTCACTGCTGTGCTTTATGAACCAGGCTACACAAAATTAACTTTGGTCCCAAAATAGACAAGAGTTCATAAATATTTCAGGAAATTTTATTCAGTTGGATAATGCAGTTTTTACATGTTTCTATCAAGAGCATTTTGCTTCAATGCTTGAGAAAATACCATCTGTTGCTCACAGTTCATTTTGGAACAAGTGTCTGTGTACATAGACTTCTACAATTATTTTCTGTGAGTTTTTGGTTTTCCACATCTCAGTTAAAGGTTTGTTTTTTGGCATTCAGGCTGCAGCTGCTCTGTGCTTCCAGAACATTCATCAGAGCAGTGGTCAGCAACTTATGTGTTTATCAGAACTGATGCAGTGTCTTTGTGTCCAAATGTCCTTGAAAAATAAGATGGAATGTAGTGAAAAGAGATTTAATCTAGAAGTTACCCCATTTATTTGGTTTGTTTGTTATCAGCTCTCAGAAGGCTGTTTCTCATCTCCTTACAATTTCCATTTTACTCAGCTCAAGAGAGCAGTTCTTGAAATTTGTTCATGGAGGTTTTTCGGGCCCAGGTTAACAGAATAAGTGATATTTTACAGGCAGTGACTAGTTTTGGAGAATTGGTAAGGTAAGAGGAAAACAAAACCACTTTCTTATATTTTCTAATATTTTAAAAGAACTTAACTCCTTTATACTGCAAACCACTTCAAAGCTCAATAATGTGATTTTCCTGATAGGCTTCACACATCTTTGTTAAGCTATTCCCTTTAATTTTCAAAATATTTAGCACCACTGAAAGAATGAATATAGTATGTGTGCTGAGTGGTGTCATAAAGAATTACTTCTTTAACCATGCTGCTATCTTTTAATGTCTCTGTTTCTAATGTATCATAAGAAATAAAAGCATTTTCCATGACTTATCTTCAGCTCTAGTATAAGATGATGGCTGTAAAGCAGCATATTCCTGCCCACAGCAGTTTGGGAATCTCGTGCCATAACCACTTGTCAAGTGTCTGCTGTCTGGGACCTGACATTTTTTATCATACACTGCTGCTGTTTAATACTGAACCGTCATAAAAACTTTCCTGTGTGCACACTGTCACCTTCTATATGAACAGCAAGAGCTTAAATCAGTGCTTTTTGTAATCACTGTTTTTAAACATGCCTGATATTGTCATGAGGCAGTCCAGAGGGGTTTTTTTTATATTTTGTGGTGATTTTCTATTATTGTGTTACCCATCTCAGTTTCCCTTTGCAGTGGTTTTTGGTGTTTGAGCAGAGCAGGAGCCTTGCACTGTGGAAGCCGGGGCAGGATGTGGCCTCAGCAGTAACACCATTCCCTTGCCTCCTTGGCATTTCCCAAATTGTAATGATGGATATGTCTGCTCTGCGAACCCCTTCTGACTTTCTTATGCCTCCCACAGAAATTTCAATAGAGATTTTCACCCCAAGGGCAGGAGTACAGAATCTTTTGGCTGCTGGGTAGAGAGAAGCACTGACTTTTCACATCCTGTGCGTCATCAGGACTGGAAAATCTTCTGCTTGGATAGTATGGAAATTATGGAAACTCCATGCAGTCTTTGTTTGTATTGAGGTCTTGGACTACACAGTCTTGTGTGTGAAGTTTTTCTCTTAGGTAGGGTCAAAATTATTCAGTCTCCAGTGGGAGACAACAGTTCCAAGGCATTGATGGTTTTGCTGTGTCACAGCAGAGATGCTGAACCATGGGATCTGATCAGTGAGGAATCAGAGGAGAACTTATTAATTTAGCTTCTGTGAAGTTGACACCTTTAGTCAGGGATCAGTATATATTCAGTTTGTTTTGATACCTTTTCAATTAAAATTGCTTAGACACTGAAGATAGGTCTTCAAAATCATAGAGTTGTAGGATCATCTGCTTTTGAAAAGCCCTCTTGAGTTTGGGTTGGAAAAGTCATTGAGTCCAACCATTCCCCCAGCACTGTCAACTACCACTAACTCATGTCCCCAAGTGCCACATCCACACAGCTTTTAAATCCCTGCTAGGGATGGGGAATCCACCCTGGGCTGCTGTGCCAGGGCTGGACAGCCCTTTTACAAAAGAAAGTTACCCGAATATTTAACCTGAACTTCCCCTGGCACAGCTTGAGGCAGTTTCTCCTTGTCCTGTCCCTGTTCCCTGGGAGCAGAGCCCGACCCCCCCGGCTGCCCCCTCCTGTCAGGGAGTTGTGCAGAGCCACAAGGTCCCCCCTGAGCCTCCTTTTCTCCAGCCTGAGCCCCTTTCCCAGCTCCCTCAGCCGCTCCTGGGGCTCCAGCCCCTTCCCTAGCCCTGTTCCCTTCCCTGGACACGCTCCAGCCCCTCCATGTCCTTGTTGTCCGAGGGGCCCAGAGCTGATCCCGGGGCTGGAGTAATCTATAACACTGAGTGGTTTACTCGAATGATGGCAGGTGGTTCATAGGAAATATGCTAATAGATGTTTATATACTTTTGCAGAGAGTGTCACAGTTATTACTGCTAAGCATAATATCAAAGATGAAGAAAATATTTGATAATGTAGTCAGAGATGATTCTGGGGTGATAGGGAACTGGTGGATAAATTACACATTCCTGTAACTCTGATGTATTGTATGTAGTAAAGTTTGGGAGGCATGAAGGAAAAATGTGAAGAAAACTGTTTGGTTTACACTGTTAATTGGTGGTTTTTTTCTGGGCATTTGCAAGATGTAATGTTTCGCCATCTTATTCTTCTTCGTGGTAAAAATAAGGGTTTCTGTACTTCAGTAAACATCACATAGGATAAGAAGAATAAGAACCCATTCCAAAGAAGCATTAAAGATACGGTAAGGATGCTTAAGTCTGGACTTAACTAGGAACTGAAACACAAAAGTGAATGCCTGTGTAGTGACTGTATCTTCCTACAAAATTGTTAAACGTGTTCCTTTTTGGAGAGCCACTTGCTTCAACGAAGGTCATCAGAAATCATCTTTAAGATATACTTTAAGGTCTACAGATTTCATTAGGTACTATTTACATTACTACTAATATTACTGTTAGGTTTAATGCATGAATTGGAAACTGTCTTATATAAGACCTGCCGTGCTCCTGTCAGGAGCCTGCAAGGAAGTGGAGAGGGACAAGGCATGGAGGGACAGGACACAGGGAATGGCTTCCCAGTGCCAGAGGGCAGGGAGAGATGGGATATTGGGAAGGAATTGCTGGCTGGGAGGGTGGGGAGGCCCTGGCACAGGGTGCCCAGAGCAGCTGTGGCTGTCCCTGGATCCCTGGCAGTGTCCAAGGCCAGGCTGGACGGGGCTTGGAGCAGCCTGGGACAGTGGAAGGTGTCCCTGCCTATGGCAGGGGGGTTGGAACGAGGTGGTCTCTAACCCAAGCCATCCTGTGATGGTTATCATTCCATGATAAGTGTCAAGGTTTCAGTTCCTGCAGCACCAATTGCTGTGTAACTTCTCCAAACAGTTTTGCTGGTGACATTTTGCAGCTAAGCTGAATGTGTAGGGCTGGAATCATGAACTTTTTTGCATGAGGAATGTCTTTAAAGTCCTTGAGCTCTCCTCAAGGTAGATGGGTTCTGTTAATTAAAGCTTGTATCATGATGTTCTATTAACCTTTGTATGGTGGAGTTGAGGTTGTGTCTGGGACTTTCCTGTTCTAGCAGTCAAACTAAACAAAATCTTCCTACACCTCTAGGGAATACTGCTTAGTTTCAAGGAGAAAGGGAGAAATCCTCATTTCCTTTCAACAGCAAGAAAACCTCACTAGTATTTCAAGCATAGTATGACAAAATACAAATTCACAATTGTAATTTTCTTAGTAGGAGTGTTGTCGTCTTCCTAGTAGCAGTTGTTTCCCAGGTTTTGTGGAATCTTAGACAATGATTTGGTTCAGTTTTACTAAATACTGTTTGCATTTTGTTGTCGTTGTTGCGTGTGGTTTGGAAATACTGTCTGGGGAGTGTTTGAGTTCCTGGCTGGTGACTGTCAGGTATTTTGGGCATTGTGGTAGATCCCCTTGTGCTGGAGCTTCTTGGTGGGCCTAGACCAGCCTCTGAAGCTTGACCCTGAGTAGATGTCTTCCAGAGTAATTAATTTTTTTTAAGCTAGTTGGGGTGAAAATCAGTTTATTTGATTTGATTCATAGGGAGGCTTGGACCAGCCTGGTCTGGTGGAAGGTGTCCCTGCCAATGGACCTTCCAAACCAAACCATTTTGGGATTCTATGATTCTGGGAATTGAAAAATCCTCAGTAAACGGGTAAAATGGACACAGGGCTATGAGAGTGAAACATCACCAAGAATCAGTAAAGCACTGAGGGAATCTGGGCCATTTAATAGTAATTTTTGATTGATGCTGAAGCCTGGCTTTGGGGGAGGTGGAAGATAAGTTAAAATATTTCAAAGTGAAGTGGGGTTGGAATTTCAAAGACAGGAAGGGTATGGATGGAAGAAGAGATGAAGGTGAAGGGGTGACCAGGAGATGAGCTGTGG
>VWZW01008125.1:91583-113463 GCA_013397115.1 Edolisoma coerulescens | reverse complement strand
CTGTAGGTCAGCTGGATAGTAAACACAGTATGGAGAAGTCATGTAAGAAGTACCATACACCTTCCCTGGGATATATTTGTGTGGCTTGGTATTTCCTGGGCTGGTGCAAGTCAGGCAAACAGGGTTTTGGAGCATCAAAGCAGTTGGGCTTGCTGCCTTGGCAGGTGTCCTGTGGTGTGTTTTCCCTTGGAGCAGACTGCTCCTGGGCCTTTTCCTCTGGGACAGGACACACACCATGGCATTTCCTCCAGTGTAGCCTTGTCATGGGCTGTGGGGGGTGTTGGCATTGGGATACGGTCTGCAAATGCTGCGTTCCTCATGGGAAATGTGTTCCTGCATGGGCTGGCTCGGCGTGGCTGAAAACCTGCACTCTCAGCTTGCTGGTTATTCGGGAAGGCAGAGGAGGAGTGTCAGGATGGACAGTTTATTTAGCAAAGTGTCTGGCAATAAACTTTGCTCTGGTGTGACAGCTCTGCTTTCATTTCTAAGCAGTGATCAGAGATGCCAGGGTTAATTCTTGAGGTTATAATCACTATAGGCCCTGCATTTTTTCATGTAATACCTACTTTACCAAAAGTTGTCTGAGTTTGACATAGAACAGCCAAAGAGTATTGCCAGTAAAAGAGATGAAGATAAGATTCTGGTTACCAAAGGCTTGGCTTTGAAGTTGCTTTGCTCACTGAGGGTAAGAACAGCTTTCTTGTGAGCTTCCTTCATTCCCCTCCGATCTTCCTTTCACAGAGCAAGTTTATTTTGTTGAAGGTTTTATTTTCTGCTGAAAGTGCAGGAAATTCAGACAGTTCTCTTGGAAGCTCCCCAAAGCTAATACAAACAAGATACATATGCTTCTCTTACACTAACTAAAAATAAAGTAAATTATTTGAAAGTATTTAACTATAGATATTCCCCTATAAAGACAAAAGGGAAATTTACATCATTATAATTGTGGATGCTGATAAATTATGTTATCTTTTGAGAGGAATTGTCTATTCCTCTCAAAAGATTGAGGAGTACCACCCTGAAATCTGGAATAGCTGCATTACAGACAGAAGAAGTAACTACTGAATGTCTAAAACCATAATTTATTGAAGTAGTATTTAGCATGTACAAAGCCAGATAAAAAAAAAAAGTGATGTAAAATGAACTGAAATTGTCTGTTCAGCTGTACTTTTTGTGGCTGCAGCTTATGGATCTGGAACAGTTTACCAAATTTTTCCTGCTGGTTTCTCCCTGGTAAAAAAAATGGCAGAACTTGTCTGTTTGGGGTTAATTTGGCATTCTTAGTGTTTTTGATATCTGTTAATTGTGCAGGGTATGTATTCTTGTTTTTTCCATTGCTGACAAAATTGCCTTTACAGTCATATCTGCGTCATGAAGGAAATAGTTGTTTATGACTATAATTTTTTATGATTTATGTTCTCAAATCGTTGAATCTCACTGAAAATATTACAGATGAAGAGCTATAGTGAGTCATCGTGGACAGGGGCTCAGAATGGAGCACAGCCATAATTACGGTTGCCTGTGCAACCTCCACCCTCACCTTTTCTCTATTCCTACGTCCAAATGAGGCCTTCAGCCTCAGCTCTGAAGGTGATGGGTGGTCCCACAGTGTGGACATAGCAACACAGACATGGTGCAGCCCTCCCTGATATTCCAGTGCCTAAAGGGGCTCCAGGAGAGCTGCAGAGGGACTGGGGACAAGGCCTGGAGGGACAGGACACAGGGAATGGCTTCCCAGTGCCAGAGGGCAGGGACAGGTGGGATATTGGGAAGGAATTCCTGGCTGTGAGGGTGGGCAGGCCCTGGCACAGGGGGCCCAGAGCAGCTGTGGCTGTCCCTGGATCCCTGGCAGTGCCCAAGGCCAGGCTGGGTGGGGCTTGGAGCAGCCTGGGACAGTGGAATGTGTCCCTGCTCATATTGGGGAGTGGAACAAGAAGAGCTTTAAGGTCCTTTCCCACCCAAACCATCCTGGGATTCTCTGAGTTGCAAAGAAAGGCAAAGGGAGCAGATGTCCTTAAGGGGTCACTCAGAACTAGCAGAGAGAGTGGTGAGTCTGAGATGGTTTTCTTTCTGTGAATTGCGGAGTTCCTGGGAAGGAAACTATTACATCATGTCCAGCTGTTTTAAGTAGCTGCTTCACAGTTTTTGCACTCCTGTGTGTGCTCCTGGCTCCACTGGAGAGGGATCAGCAGTGTCGGTCAAAGTGAGCTAAAGCCACCAAGCTTTGATACAAAGCAACTTGAACTTTTGAAAATGCAGATGTCAAAGCATTTTATTACTGGCAGCAAGTTCCCACTCACTAAAAGCCATTCATTGTCATAAGCAGTTAGGTTCGGAATTGTGTTTGGACATGTTTTTTTTGTCAGCCTGCATTTCCATCAAGTATTTCTTCTGCAATTATGTGTGACATTTCCACTTTATTTCATCAGGTTTCTTTGAATTAAGACTTCAGCACAGCGTGCCTTTTCCTGTTGTTTTCTTTTACCCTATTTACATTGTGCAGTTGTAGTGTACTCCCTTACCAATCCCTGCTCAGGTTTTGCTTCTTTTAGGCAGATAAGCTTCTTCCTGCTTATTGTGCTAACTGTATAATTAGCAGTTTTTTAGCTGAAAGTATAATTTGGCTGGAAAATTGCTGTGAAAACTGATGTGAATGCACAGTGAGAAATACGGCTTTTTTTAGTACACACCAGTGACCTGGATGTCTGTACCCTTTGTCATATGGTGCATAACACCATTTGTATGGATCTTGCCACAAAGGGAAAGTTGCTCTCTTAGATCACCAATTTCTAAAAAAGTTAGAAAGTAGACCTCTTTAGGCTTACAGTTATTCGTTGCTTTGGATTGGGGTTTGCTGTACATACAGATAAAAGGGGGAAAACCAAATTGTTGCATTTAAGTGAATTCCAGCTTGCAATAAAGAAATATGTAATCATATCTGTAATATATAGTCTGAAGTATGTAATTATCATGTGGACATGATAGGAGACTTAAGTTTGTTCACTAGTGCTTCTTAGAATCATGGAATAGAATCTCTGAATGTTTGGGTTGGAAGGGGCTTTAAAGCCCACCTTGTTCACCCCCTGCCACGGACAGGGACACCTTCCGCTGTCCCAGGCTGCTCCAAGCCCCGTCCAGCCTGGCCTTGGACACTGCCAGGGATCCAGGGGCAGCCACAGCTGCTCTGGGCACCCTGTGCCAGCTGTAACTGAGTGTGCAGCATATCTTCCTGGGTTAATGATCAAAAGTGCAAAATATCATTAAGAAATCTATCACCATCCGTGCTGTGCAGTACCCTGGGTACCACTCTGAAAAAGGACAGTGCTTGACTTCCAGCTTGGGCCCGGGACTGAGGGTCAAAAGATGTGACGTGCTAATCAAGGGGCTAATTTCATCATGGAAGAGAGACTCATGTCCACCTTTGCTCATTGATGCGATTTCATAGCATCACAAGTCACCAAAATTCTGATTTTGGTATTATTTTCCATATACACTAACTTTGAAGGAAAGAAAAAAGAAAGCTGAATAATTTTGTCTCTGTTTATATTAGACAGTACAAACCACAAGGGATGGTTATGCAACCTTAAGCTGAATTACACAAGGACATGCCTCCCTTTATCTCCTCAGAACTGGTAACATTTAGAGGCTGGAGATTTGCATTCATTCATAATAGAACTTTTTAAATTAGTTTTTTATCTTCACGATAATTAAAATAAATTCAATGTCAAATTGAATTAAAAGGATGAGCACTCAGAATGTTCCATTGTGGGAACCAGAAGATGGGGACCATAAATTAAACAGGTTTTTGGTGACAGTGAGTTGTTTTTTGATGGGTAAATACATCTGTAAGGAACTGAACTGTAAGCAAATGCCTGGGGTTTTGTGGTTAGGCTGCTTGACTTCTCTTGATATTTAAAAGCCATATACTTTTCAAGTGGTTTTACACATCAGGATGTAAGTATTGAATTCTGTTAAAGTCTTTGCCCAGGAGGATACCACACTAATTATTAATTGTATTGCAATAAGGAAAGCAACAATATTCCAGGATGGTCAGATCCAGGCACATCCAACTCGGCCCATCGTTTGCCTTGGCTTTGAACTTTTGTGTGTTCCTTGATAGTGTTTATCAAACTCAAATTGTTTTTCCCCAGATAATGTTCTCATTCATTGTGTTTTCCCCCGCATCCTCTCGGCTTATTTCCATTCTCTTTTCTCTGGCATGATTACTTGTTTTTTCCTTTTAACAAAAGACTACCCAGACATGTACCTGGCTCTCTTTTAGCTGTTGCTGCCTGGTTTATTCCTTGTGCATCTAGAACATGACCAAACATCTGTCTTTTTGCCTTAAGAGTTAGAATCTTTGCAAAGAAGCACCACATTTAATTTCTCTCCTGAGAAGGAACATGAGGTGACTACCTAGAATTACCCACAGTAACATGAGTGCTGTGCCTACATTCCCATCCCCTTTGCAGGCATGATTTCAGTCTCACAGAGTTGGTACCGAGCTTTTAGCTTCCACCTTTCTTTTTAATGATGGTTGTAATTATTTCTATGGCAATAAACTAAAGAAATAGGTGGGGGAGGACTGGTACACATCAGCGTTGACAGAGGCATTATTTGAGCCGTGTTTTGTAAAGGAATACTGTGATAATTCTAAATGTGAGTGCCACACTGAATTTGTCAATTGTAAGCAACAGGAAACTTCTAACTCTTCTCAGTTAAATGTACTGTTCAATAGATTGAAATGTGTCTACGTTCACAAATCAATATCTGACTTCTCTTTTCATATAAGAGCTAATCCAGTAAAAAAAATGGTCTTAGAAGGCTGCTGAGGATGATGTGTCAGTCCTTGCTTGGCCACACACATTCAGCGTTTCAGCTGTGTTCAGCTGCTCTGAAAGTAATACACAGGGTGATAAACTGCAAAAACAAAATGTTTTTGTAACTTTATTTATACCTGTCATGATGCCATGTCTGGATGCAGAGGGGCCATAGCTTGATACTGATGATACAGAGCAACAAAACCACATGGCATTTTATCAGCATTTCTCCACTGTCTCGTCCAAATGCTGTCCTTGGATTTATGCTTGTTTTTTCCTTTGTTTTGAAAACTTTTAAACCCTTAGAAATGGTTCAATCTCTAATTATAGGAGCAGACAGTTCTCCTGATAATGTATGTGTAATACAGGGATTCAGTGCACTTCTCTGTCTTTTATGGAGATTGTTCTTCTTAAAAATTCTTTTTTCTGCAGTCAGTTGTGAGGAACAATCTTCACTATAACTCCTACTTTTCTTCATGGAGGTCCCAGATTCTTCACCTGGAATGTGGTAGCTGAAATACAGATGGTTGAGTCTGTCCATCAGCTCTTAAAAACATTAAATTTAATTACTGTGCAATAACCTCTGAACCTTTTCATAGTTTGAAGTTGAACACAGCAGTCTCCAACCTGTTGGAAGATGGTTAGCAATGCTTTCTGTTTGAATTAGCTGTATGCATGGGGTTTAAGGTGAACTTAAAATAAATTAAAAAAAATAAAAAGGTGAACCTTTTATTTAAAAATGTTTAGTTTTTGAAAAGTAGTTGTGTGGTTTGTTACCTTTCTGGTAACTGGATAGATCTCACTTGGTCTGAATCATAATACTTCTGTGATAGTCATGTAGTCTGTATTTTAGGATAGTATCTTGGTCACCAGCTCATCCTGCTGCATTGGAGGGAGAATTATACCAGTGCTCAGAGCTTTTTAAAATATACCATAATACATCATATTCTGAAGTTAATCTGAGTTGATAGGCAAGCACCACTTCCCAGGTGAGTTAGACAGGTCTGGATTTTCCTTCAGATCCCAGCTGAAGCAGTTATTTCTGTTTTTGTCTAGTATTTTCCATTACATATCCTTCACAACACCTAGCTGGGATGCTGTTTCATAGCACAATAACTAGGTAACTACAGGCAGAGGAACCACTGGTGTTTTGAAAGTAAAGATTATTTCTGTCAGAAGAATGTGGTCCCATTGACAGTAATCAGCTTTGTCTGATTACTGCAATCATTGTTAGCTGCACTTCAATGTTAATTTCAGTGGCAAAGTCATTAAAAAATAGGAGATACATTCAGAAGAAAATCTGTATCCTCCACAGTCAGTTATCATTGCTAAAGAAGGAATTTTGCTGGAATGCATGCACCACATATTCCTCTTCAAACAAGAGTTCCAAAAGGCTTCCACTTAAATCTCCCTTGTACATGTAGAAGACAAGTGTTGGGGATAACCAGACTGAAGTGTGGGAATAAGGATGGGATCTCACTTCTCCATGGTCCTCAGTGTCACAAAAGAAATGGAGGAACAGGCTAGGGGAATGGTGCTGCCTTCTGCAGGGCCACATCTAGGAGCGGGACTGGGGACAAGGCATGGAGGGACAGGACACAGGGAATGGCTTCCCAGTGCCAGAGGGCAGGGCTGGATGGGATATTGGGAAGGAATTGCTGGCTGTGAGGGTGGGCAGGCCCTGGCACAGGGTGCCCAGAGCAGCTGTGGCTGCCCCTGGATCCCTGGCAGTGTCCAAGGCCAGGCTGGACGGGGCTTGGAGCAACCTGGGATAGTGGAAGGTGTCCCTGCCCATGGCAGGGGGTGGCACTGGATGGGCTTTGAGGTTCCCTCGAACCCAAACCATTCTGGGATTCTGTGATCTACACTTCTAGGAAGAAATGTACCTTGCCTTGCATTGAAAGCAGCAAAAGCAAAGTGGTAGCAAAGAATTTTGCTCTTTATGTGTCTAAACAGGATAATGAAAGTTCATATGTTCTCTTCTGCCTCAGTGAGAGCATACATCTGTCACATGACAATTCCTACAGCGCTACTTAATAGTAGAAAATAACTGTGCAGATTCATTGACAGCCCTACAAAACACTGTTTTTAACTACTGCCTTGTTATGAAGAATTTAAGTGCCTTGTGATAACTCAGAAAATGAACTTTGTAGGCAGTCAGCAAAAGGAAATGTCAGTAGTTTCACTGTTTATACCCAGTAGAAGAACTCAAGCTGGTTTGGTATGGTTCATATTCTTGCCAGACCTGTAAAGTCTCACAGTCTAGTGTTTGATGTGATGGAAAGAACCTAATGATACAAACAAGGTAGAATTGCCTGTTTTTACCTATTCCAGGGTAGGACAGACAGCTCTCCAGTCTGAATAACCATATTGGAGATATCCTGATGTGGAGCTCAAGGAGGGAAATCCAGACAGCTGGCAGGAGTTCACATGCCAGCTTGTTCAGCTTAGGAAGTTTGAGTTTCAGAATCATCAGGAATGATTTGTCAAATGCGCTGACAAAATGAAAAGCTCTACAAGTTTATCTTAGCATGAAGGCTTAGTGCACTGTAAAAGGAGATTCCTTTTTTCATTTATTACAAGTGTTCTTCAGTGCCAAGAAAATAATTTTTTTAAGTAGTCAAAGGGGAAAAGTCTGGTAACGGTGACAGATGTTCAAGGTGCAGAGGTGTTTGATCCAGTCAGTTTTCCTTCTCCTGCCTTTGCTTCTCTCTTTCACCCACTGCTTTTTATTTCTCTGATATTTTTTCTCTCTTTTCACTATCCCTTCTTCCTGCATAGGGGCTCAACAGAAAATAAAATAAATTGATTAAATGCTGAAGTGCTTTTACTTAGAATAGGAAGGGTTGAAAAGACTGTGTTCACTTAACCCTTAGTGAATTTGGCTGATTACAATATGGTAATGCTTTATGTCATGGCTCCTGTTGGGAGAATCAAGCTGTGAGGCTGAGCACTAGTATGATGCATTTCAATTAAAATTTTGGTGATTACTGGAGAAAACAGATTCTTTTCCAGACACATGGATTTGCTCACCATAGAGACATTAACCAGCTAATAGCTTTATTAGTAATAATTACGTGTGCACTGCCTTTATTACTCAATATTTTACAATGGGAAAGGGCACACTGACCCTTTACTCCTTCCTTAAAGGCGCAAGACCTGAATGTGATCGAGGAAGTGATCCGAATGATGCTGGAGATCATCAACTCCTGCCTGACCAACTCCCTCCATCACAACCCCAACCTGGTGTATGCGCTGCTCTACAAGCGGGATCTGTTCGAGCAGTTTCGCACTCACCCCTCCTTCCAGGACATCATGCAAAATATAGACCTGGTGAGTGATGCGTGACTTCAAGGACGGTTACACGCAGTTATGTGATCTCTTTTTACTCTTGAGAGGTGGAAGGTATTCATCACCTCTTCTCAGTTTGTTTTAAAATGTTGTATTTTTCTTGTCTGTTTTCTGGGCCTGCACTGTGATGACTTCTGGGCAACACAGAAACACAGAGTGGTTTGGGTTGGAAGGGACCTTAAAGATCATTTAGTTCCAACCCTCTCATTTCTTTAGCAACCCATTCCCACATCTTTAACTCAGGAGAATCAGAGGGATTTTGAGATGCCTCTGGTAAGAAGTTCCCAAGCTGTGACACATCTTTCACCCCCAAAAGGAAGGACAATGTCAGCGTCTCTTGACTGCCCCTTGTTAGAAACCTGCCTTTCAGGGGAGCAGCAGCTAATTTTCATCATCAACAATCCTTTTTCTTTTCTCTTATTCCTATCACCAGCCTATTAATGATTACAGGGAATCATTTTTAAATAACTAAAGAGCAGGCATTCAGCTGCCTTATTCCCTGGCTGTATCTGAATGTGTGTTGTTTTCACCTGCGAAGTGTTCTCTTCATAGCAACCTTCTGCTTGTGTAAGGAAACTTTTTAGAAGAAAACAGAAGAAAATAGCTGTGGATAAGAAGCTGTTACCAGTGTGACTTTCTGTGGAGTGTGACTTTGGGAAACAGCTGTTAATTATTTCTGCATCTGATAGTAGTTTTAATGTTCATATGGAGAGCCTGAGCTTCTGCTAGAAAAATTTTAAGCATTACAGATGTTTCTCTGTCTTCTAGTCAATATTTGCAGAGCTGAGCAATGCTTGAAGCCACACTATGATCACTGGATGTAAAATACTGGAAGGGAGAGCTGAGCAGGGTGCTGAGTCTCTGGATGCAGTGAATAACACATTAATGTGTCTAATAATCTTCCAAGTTTCTGTTTTGATTTGCTTTTAATTACAGAAGATTGAGAGATATCTGATTGCCCAAAAAGGAGAGTATTTCTGAATGTTGAACTGAAATCCTGCTCTGTACCTATTCCTTCCTCTTCTGTTCTCACTTCACATTTTCTGGTCATACAAGAGTTTGGGGAGTGGAGGATTTGAAGCTCAAAACTCTCCAAACTTTCAGCAGCTGCAGACTACAAGGGAGCATGGTACTGTCTGCATGATTAGAACAAGATGTCTTCAAGTTGTGTAAAGAGGATATGGTGCACTGAAGATAACAGTTGTCTACATTCCTGACTGAGATAGGGACCTTCTCTGGTTACTTGCCCACATCCAGGATAGCTGGTGGTGGCCAGATCCTTCTGCTTGCAGCCCTGTGCCTCCCACAGACAGCAGCACGTCCTTTCCTTTGTAACACTTAAATGTAGGTTTTCCTCAACAATTTAAACAATTCCTCCCCAAAACTATTTAATATTGGGTTACAGCATAATGCCAGTTACATTCAGAAACTATTTAAAGCTTTCCAAGGGAGCATGTTGAATTTTTAAATAGCTCCTTTGTTAGAGAAGCAAGGATGTCAAAAAAAGATTTTTTTTTAATTTTTTTTTTAAATGTACCTGTCACCATCTGGCAAGTGGTAAGAGCTGTCAGGCTTGTAGATCTGAATAAAAGATGAGATTCATCTGACTCCTTGTCTACCCTGTCACGTCCTGCACTTCATACACAGTATTGGCAGCACCATACAGAACCAGTCTTTGTCTTGTGTGCTACAGCCAGAATGTTCTAACTGGTCTGGCTGTCCCTTGAAACAGTGGCAAATCATGTTAGTTTTACTGCACACGTTGCAGGGAGCTTGTCTGGGAACCATGTGGGCAAGATCTTACAAGAGTCAAAATGGGTTTCTGTCTCCAAGAACTTACCAGGATTTTCTCTGCAGTGGTGGAGCTGGGAGCTCCATCCTCACAGCTGTATGGGACACTGTGGATGTCTGAAATGCAGCTGTGCTCTAAATAGAGTCAGAGAAAAAAACCCTAAAAGGTCTGGCTCAATAAATTTCTAAATGGTATGTTGCTGGAAGCTGGGAGAATATACTCATGGGGAGGATCTCCCTATTCTTGACTTGCTCTTATATTCTTATTTTAGCATCTATCCCAGCCTACTTTCAGACAGAAGATTGAGCTCGCCAGGCTTTTCGTGTGACCAAGGCTGGTTATTCAGAAGAGGATGGATCTACCAACTTCTTCTGTATTGGGGAGCTGTGTTGGATTTCAGGCTGTTGTGATCAATGGAATTTTGTGGCCCAAATTGAGTAAATTGTAGATGGAAATGGTAAATGTTGCAACTTTTGGTAAAGGAAGAGTGGTCAAGAAAAATTGCCTTTCTGGAGCTCCCCAAGTATGTCTGCAGGGGCTCTGCTACATCCTGACTCCCTCTCTTGGTACTTTTTCTGGTCATTAACAGCAAAGTAGGTTTGGATTATCTGCACCCATGCTGCAGTGGAACTGGGAGTGTAATTTTTGACAATGGCATTTAGTGACAGGACAAGGGGCAATGGCTTCCCACTGGCAGAGGGCAGGGACAGATGGGATATTGGGAAGGAATTGTTCCCTGTGAGGAGGGTGAGGCCCTGGCACAGGTTGCCCAGAGCAGCTGTGGCTGCCCCATCCCTAGAAGTGTTCAGGCCAGGTTGGATGGAGCTTGGAGTAACGTGGGATACTGGAAGGTGCATTTGGGTTGGACTAGATGGCCTTTAAAGGTCCCTTCCAACCCAAACCATCCTGGGATTCTACAATGCCAATCAACAGATAGCTCTAGAGATTCATGTGAGCAGGGGGTGCCTGTTACGCACTTTGTCACTCTGACATCCCTCTGCTCCAGCAAATTCTGCCCCCAACTGATGAAAGATTCTCTGACTGTAAACTGCAGTCCAGATTTGTATTTCATAGAGAAATACTAACAGACAGTGTGATAACGTTTCATACTGCGGAAATCAGACCAAAATACAGAGCATGTAAAGTCTGTAATGAGTTTTGGACATCAGAACAGTTGCCAGTTTGCCTTGTCAAGAATGTATAAAATAGATATGACATATAAAGACTTAAATGCTTATTATTTTTACTCTGTTGCACATAATGTACTCATCAACCAAAAGGAAGCATGGAAGAGGTGAAAAGGCTGAAAATTTGATGAAGAATTAATTGGAGAATGTACTGAGGATGTAATAATGAGTAGTTGATGGTGCAAATAGAAAAAGGCATCTGCTGCAGTTCCGTGTGTGTATACAAGCAGAGAATAACCCAGAGGTGTCTTCTAAGCCTACTCATGCTGGTGGCATCTTGGCTTTACTCTGGTTTAGAATTTCAGAATCATTTAGATTGGAAAAGGCTTTACAGACCATGAANAGCCCCTTTCCCAGCTCCCTCAGCTGCTCCTGGGGCTCCAGCCCCTTCCCCAGCCCCGTTCCCTTCCCTGGACACGCTCCAGCCCCTCAATGTCCTTGTTGTCCTGAGGGGCCCAGAGCTGTCCCCAGCACTGAAGGTGCCCCAGCAGTGCCAGCACAGGGGCCAGGCCCTGCCCTGGGGCTGTGTCACACCCTGGCTGGGACAGCCCAGGTGCCATTGCCCACCTGGGCATCCCTGGGCTCATGCTCAGGTGGCACCATGAGAGAAATTCCAGGTAGAAATAAGAACTGTAGAAAACAGAACCTCTGAAGGTGCTGATTTGCCTAAGGAAGGCTGAAGTGATGTGGTATTTTTCAAATAAAATGCTGCTGTGAAGGGAAATGGAATAATCTCTTTCACATACTTGTGGGTTCACAGGTCATAAGGAAAGACTTTTCCCAGGTTAGTAATAACGGAGCACTGTGGTAGGTTTTCAGGGACTTCAGCATTGGAGACCTCTGGGTAGCAAACGTTTGGCAGCATGGCACTGGGGCAGAGGACAGACCAGCATAGGTCTACAGGCACAGGCAGATGTGGGGATGCCTCTGCAGAGCTCAGACCAGAGCAAGAATTGCCCAGGTTACCTGCAGTACAGACCTGGCCACTAACTCTGGGCTGTTCCAGGATTTGGACCATTCAGTTTACTCTGGAGATAGCACATAATCTCTGTGTGCTTCATCAGTGAGGCAAAAACAGGTGAATGTGTAAAGGTCATTAGTGTATTGACCATTTTTTATTAAAAACTACTTTATTGCCTCTGTGTTTTTATAAATAATCTAAAAATCACCATTGCCAGCTGATTGGGAACATATAGGAACCATTAATGCTGTGCAGAAGAAACTGAAATCAAAATACCTTCTGCTTCCTATTACTTTACTTTTCATTTTAGAAAGCCATTTTAGTAGGAGATAGTGCATCTTGTTTAGCTAAAATGGGATATTCTTCTGGATGGTGAACAGAGAAGAATGCTATGGTTCTTCTTCTGACCTTGTGTAGAAATATTTCAGCTGGGAGCTGTCTATATGCCTCCACTTCAGAGGTGGTCTATAATTCGGTCAGCCACCTCAGATATGTCAGGAATTTGGTAGAGACTCTTCGCTTGTCATTCCTAAAGATGCATTTGGTTCATGGCCACGATGAGAACTCCTTGGCTTTCACTGCTCTCATATTTCCTACGAGCGAGCAACTGATACCAGGTGGTGGAACAGGCCTAACTAGGAGCTGCTAGAATTTTGTTTGCAAAATAGTCTGATAGACATCAGGAGGTCAGGAGCAGTGGCTTAGTGATGCAAAAGACTCGATTGATGCAATTTCCTACAAGGAATTTAATTCTCCAAAGACATTTCCCTGCTAGATCTTAAAATCAATCAAGTTGGCTTCACTCTGGCATAGCAACCTCTATTGTGAGACCTGCAGGACTTAAGAACTAAGTTTTTATGGCTTTCCTTAAAATGTCCTTAGAAGAGCCTTGATCCTGCTGATTACCAGAGCCTGGCTAAATACTCTAAGGATTTGGGGTTTTGGTGGGTTTGGGTTGAGGTCTTTTTTGTTGTTGTTTGTTTGCTTGGGGGGGGATTTTTGCCTGTTTTTTTCTTCTCACTCCTACACCCTAGGAGTGGAGAGCAGAATACCTGGGAAATCTCATGTGTCCTTGAACATGCTCCTCATTTCAAGGTGATTCTGAAAAATGCAGTACTTCAAGTTTGCTGATTAACCTCTTGTGTTTCTCCTGCTATTGAATCAGCTGAAGCTGTTTCACCCCTTCTTAAATCAGCGAGGGTTGGCTTTGCCTCCCGTTTGCTCCAGGTATGACTACTGGATACCAAATGTAGCTGTGATTTATGTTTCCCTACAGGAGCTACTTAGTTGAAGTGCTAATCCTGTGGTACTTTACAATGAGAGGTTTGTTTTCTTCTTTTCTTCTCCATTCAGTGTGCCATCAGTACACCATATTATTCTCCCAGTGGTGAACGTGGCTGGAAATAAAATACCCAAAGTGTTTCTTTCAATCACTTTCCAAGGGAAACAAAATGGACAAAAACAGGTTCACAACATATTAATTTTGTGCCAAGTGATTTTTTCTTCTGTCTTGCAGAGCTGACCTTTGCAGTTGCAGGCAGAGGAGGCAGCAATGTGTTGTACTGTTATTTTTAGCTGGAGGAGAAGGAGAGGAGCTGTCATGTTCATTAGGCAGTGGCACTGTCTGGGCTGCCGCAGGCCTCACGGCACTTCAGCATCTGCTGACAGAATCCGAGTGGAGAAAACATCTTGCCCTTGATAGCTTTGCTGTTGGCATGCTGTAAAGGGAAATATTTTGTTACTTCAGCCTTGCAGCCCAATTGAAAACAATAGTTGGGTGAAATAACAGACACTGTGGTTGTTCCCTCACAATCTCAAAAATAATCTCCAAAACCTAAAATATTGCCTTTAAATGAAAAATGTTTCTAAATCATTCTAATCTTGTGGTGCTTTTAATCTCTGGCGATACCTTGTAAGTTTACTGTTTAGAAAACAAAAGAAAGTATGAGTTTCTCATGGAAAATTGATCTCTAGGAAGAAATTCTTCACTGTGGGGGTGGTGAGGCCCTGGCACAGGTTTCCCAGAGAAGCTGTGGCTGCCCCTGGATCCCTGGCAGTGTCCAAGGCCAGGCTGGATGGGGCTTGGAGCAACCTGGGACAGTGGAATGTGTCCCTGCCCATGGCAGGGGGTGGCACTGGATGATCTTTAACCTTTAACCTTCCCAACCAAACCATTCCATGAGTCTATGATTAAAACCAGTTTTGGAAATCACTATAGAAAAGAGTTTTTGATTAGAAATTTTAATGGTGTTTTAATACAAACCTTGGCAATGCCTGAGCTGGAGGTGGCCAAGCCAGGTCCCCTGTGCCCATCCTACCACGTCTGGGTACCTTTCACAGCCAGGATTAGACTCTGCACAGGACAAGGCTGTCCATACACTGTTTTATCTGGACAGGGATGAGATATTCCTGATGAGGGATTGTCTAATCCTAGATTAGACGTGTCTTTTAATCCTTTTAATATGGAAGCCAGACTGGAGAGAGAGCTCTTTAGAGTGCATTATGTTCCTTCACGGAGAGGCCTTTCAGTGCTCAGCATGACTAGGAAAAGAATAATTCACAGCAACTTGTGGGGTTTCTTCTTACTCTTCTTCTTAAGCAGTCTTTGCAGTTGTTTTGTGTTTCCTTAGACCAGTTGCCCAGATAATTAATGAGAAAATTAATTTTCAGAGTATCAGGAAGAGACCATCTCTCAGCCTTGTTTATTTGCCCTAAGATCTGGGGTTTTTCTATTCATACAGTCATATGCTCAGTTGGTTTTAAAACATGTACTAAAACCTGAAACTCATTTAATACTATTTACCCAGTTTATTTTTTCTGGTTCATTTTACTTTCAATTGGACAAGGAGTTGAAATCTGTTAATTTTCATTTTTATTTTAAGTTCAGCTCTGTTACTTAAGTGTAGAAGATAATTAAAGCTCTTTCAAAGGAAAAGGCTACTCTTCCTTAATATGATGCTGAGCTTTTATATTTTTATATTTGACTAGATTAGTAGGAAAAGTGTTAGACCCTCTGCTACAGAGGTTGGAGCTTGCCATGAGGGATGTAATGCTGGATGCTTTTTGGTTTTATTCCTGGTCTGGAGCTAACAAGCAAATGCCTTTTTTAGGATGTCCTCTGTATAATTAACCTTCTTTTATTTTTTCTTTTTGCTTTTCTGTTTTCTTATTTTATTGGTGTACTCATTGGGTACCTGACTCTCTCATTGGGGTGTTGTGCTCTCAGGGTCCAAAAGAGAAGTACTCCATTTCTATATTGTTTAAAGGCAAATAACACCTAGAGATAAGTATCATTATTAAAGTAGATATTTTTAATTTTAGTCATCAACTGCATATCAAAAATAGCCATTCAGAGTTCTCTAAAATGCTGACATACCCTGAAAATACTGGAAGCCTGTCTTACTTTTGTTCTTTTGAAATATAACCCAAAGAAGATTAGTACCTTCACCACAAAAACACAAGTCTTTTAAAAACATGTTAAGATTGAAGGGTTTGACTTCCCAAAATAGGAAATGTCAGAATTCGGGGAGTATCTGTGAGCTTCATTCAGTTTTTTTACGCATTTACATTATGATAGTATTTTATCCTTTTGATTA
Organism: Edolisoma coerulescens; assembly: GCA_013397115.1. NCBI lineage: Eukaryota > Metazoa > Chordata > Aves > Passeriformes > Campephagidae > Edolisoma > Edolisoma coerulescens. The sequence continues at coordinate 97,756 of VWZW01008125.1, read as the reverse complement.
AAAGCTTAATACTAAGTTTTGCTTTTGTTGTGGTTTAGCGGAACTTGAGCTAACAGGGCAGTGCCACTGGGATGGATTCTCTGCAGGAGCCTGCCCTGGGCGAGGATGGGTTTCACCAGTGATTACTGACAACAGAGGAGTGTTGAAATGCAGGAAGATGGTTTTTTTCTTTCAAAGTTTGCGGGCAACTTGCTCGTTCCTCTGTGAGCTGTGTATCCTTCACCAGCAATTTGTCCCAAACTCTGTGCCAGAACCGTGTCAGCCTCACTCCGAGGTCCTCACGCTCTTTGCACAAGCTGTTTCTTGCTGTTTTACTCTGTTATTTCTGGTCCCTCCCTCCAGCTCCTTTGCTTATGAACTCAGCACATCTTCCTCCTCCTGTTTTTTTTAAGGATCAGAGATCACAGTGCTCCACCAGGCCCTTATCTCTAAGAATGTAAAAGCCTACCTGCAGCATCTGCTAGAGGCAGTGAAATTCTCCCTTTCTGCTCAAGTATGGAGGTAATCGTAGGGACAGCACAGAAGATTAAACCTGAATTTTCTCTTGACTGATTTACGTACTTCTGTTGTTAGAAACAAAACAAAACAAAACAAAAGAACCAAACAAACCAAACACCAAAACCCCATAACAACCCCAAAAAGCAACTTCCAGCAACTTTAGTCTGCCTCTGTCTCATTCACTTGGTGCACGAGTTTCTAGGGATCCCAGCAAGTCTTTCGGCTCAAAACAAGGGCTGTGCTTTCAGCGGGGGGAGTCACAACAAATTTGAATCTCACAGTAATCAAGCCATCAGCTGTCTTTGTTTTATGAACAGCAGCTGAGCTGGAAGGCATAATTAGGGTAATGTTTTCTGGCTCCAGCTGTGTCTCACTACAGAACAAAGAGAGCTCAGCAGAGATTTTGTAGCATAATACACTTTTCCCCCCTTCTACTTGGGAGAATTAACAAAGATTACTTGATGGACTGGGACTGTGATTCAGATACAAGTGAACATCAGTATTTTTCCACAGAGAGTGTGTCCAAAGCTCACAGGATTTTGCAGAACCTACCATCAGCATTGTGCTTGCCTCCAGCCCAGAGGTAGCCAGGTGCTCTGGTGTAGACAGGCTCTACCAAGTGCCTCTTGTGGTACTTCCAGAGAGCTCTAAGTAGGTGTTGAAATTTTTCCCCAGACCTGTTTTGTGTTGTTCTGAGTCCTGGATCCCCTACGTGACTGAGGAGTTTCCCTGGGATAAGGGATGGGCTTTGCAAAGTGTGTTCTTTTTGGATGAAAGGAGCTGTAGAAATGGAGCTTTTCTGATGTCCCACATGGAGAGCTGCCGGTGCGATGTCTGCTTCTGGTGTGACCTACTGAGCTTGGAGAGGGATAAAAGTTAAAGTCTGACCTAGCTGAGTTCTAGCTAACAAGGACCAGCTGGGTCACAGTAAAGGGGGTGGGGAGGGAAATATGGGGAAAATCAGCTTGGATTCACTAGGGGGATATCTGGAAGATGAGAGGGAATGTGCAGGTCCTTGGGCCTAGAATGCAGGTTGTGGAAGGTATGTGCGGCACTTGGGGTGCGTAATCTGGGTAGAAGAGGAGCTTTGTGGACTTTCTTCTCACCATCCACTTGCTGTGGCTTTGAGTGCTGCACAACCCCCAGGAAATCATGTAGTCTCTCATACTGAGATACTTAATAGTTGTCTTAAAGCCTTTTGTCCGGAAGTCAGTGAAACTATAGTGATTTTACTTTAATGCTTCACAATCAAAGTAAATTTCTAGCTCAAATCATAGAAAGACTGGAAGAACTCAAAAGCCTGATGGGCAGAAGTGACAGAGAGAAATATAGGCATATGTCAGTGCACAGTACTTGAAAATGTAAATTTATTAATTCAGCTGTGTGTGTTAAATTGTAAAATCATCTGTCTGTTAAAAATGACTGCAGGAGGATGCTGAGAGTTGCGCTAACTTGACATTAACAAAGTCTCCCTGGCTGTGACACAGGCAATAACGTGATTATTCTTAAAGAAGTGCAGATACAGCAGTGCCAAAAAAGAAGATGACAGCTTTGTGTATCAATTGATCCAAAGATCTCTTCTATTTATTTATGTGCTGTGATGTTTCATTCCAGGTGATCAGCTTTTTCAGCTCCCGATTAGAGCAAGCTGGAGCTGAGCTGTCAGTGGAGCGAGTTCTGGAAATCATCAAGCAAGGAGCTGTTGCTTTGCCCAAAGACAGACTAAGAGTAAGTGCTCAAGACCTCATCACTTAAAGTGTACTGTTCCGATCAATTACACATATATGCCCTTTATATCTGTAACATCAAAAAATCATCTCTCCTATCAGTAGTGACTGATAAGTGATTACACTGTCGACTGCCATATGGGTATGTTTTCATTTAAATTCCTAATTTCTGCTAAGTGTTTGGGTGAGTTTTTGTGATTAGTTATTAAATTGAAGGATGTGGAGGAATTAAAATTTGCTGAAGCTAAGGTTTTCTTCATCATATCCTGAAGATGCAGGCTCCTTTCTCCATCTGTTGTTTAGTTATGCTGTAACAAAACATTGGTAATTCTCTCTTTTGATTAATTTCTTGTTCTGTCTGTAGTGTTCTGCACCTCTGTCTGGGTCTGTATTAAATGCTATAAAGATAAATTTTGGGGGCTTTAGTTAAGAATTACCCAACCTAGTGAAAATCAGTTCAGGACCTGTAAGTCTGGTCAACACGGTGATGAGCTTTCTCTGTAATCCTGAGCAGTCCCCTCCATTCATTTCTGAGAATGTCTCAAATCTCTTGAGGGATTTACCAACTTGACAGGTTTTGTGAGGCTAAAATCCATTAATGGCTGTGTGATGTTTAAATACTGCAATAAAGAAATCTCTGTAAGTGGGTAAGTAAGCAAATGGGAGCTGTGTGTGTTTTTTAAACACGATGAATCTTGTTTCTCTGTTATGCCAAGTGTATTTTAAATACTGTCTGTTTTCTGAAGAACTATTTTTGTTCCTACTCTGTGATAAGAGAGTGAGAGCAGCATTTCTTTTGTGGTAACTTTAGTAAAATATCCTCTGATAAGGCACACTGAGTCCTTACGGCCTCTGGCGACGGCTGGTAATTTATTTATACGCTGGTAATTTTGAAACACCCAGTGGGACTTTTCTAGCTGGCTGCATATACTAATGTCTTTCCTGCACTTCCCTGTGTCCCTGAGATGGCACATCTTCAGTCACTCAGACTGAATTACTTTGGGAGAGGTTGATCTAGAGTCTGAGTCTTGAGCCGCAGTACAGGAATAGCCTGAGTAACACCGAGGAGGTGTTGGATCCAAATCCAGCCCTTCAGGTTGTCCTTTCTACGTGGTGATGCTGTGAATACAGAGGAACACTGGAACTTTGGCTGTTTCTATGACAACTTACATGCGGATAATTAAAAGCTCTTACATTGAGGCCACAGTGATTCCTTCTTGACACAGAGCCATCACCAAATAAATTCACTGCTTAGAAAAAAATGAAGGTTTTTTTCACTTACTGAGTGTGTCACATCAACTGACATGTCAGACCACAATTTACAGAAATGCTGTTTCTGGAGTGAAATCCCATCAAGTTTAAATTTTCTGCATTAATGATACACAGTATTCAAAATTATGTATTTGTATTGCCACTTAAAGCAACAAACCAGTAGTTTTTGGCATGTACCAAGCTCTGTAAGTCCTCACCAAACAGTTGAGTACTTCCAGTTCTAAGGAAGCTTAGTGTTTCTTGGAGCACTTCTCTTTCCTCTGGAGCACTTGAGTTTCATGACAGACTTACAAAGTGAATACAGCCAGCCTGGCGCATAAGTCTTCTATACTGCCCGCTTACACCTACTGGATTTTGTCTTTTTTTTTTTTCTTTTTCNTTGTTTTCTTTGGTTTCCTTTTTTTTTCTTTCTTTCTTTTTTCTTTTTCTTTTTTTTTTCTTTTTCTTTTTTTTTTCCTCTTTTTTTCTTTTTTAGTACTTTTGCTCATTAGCAGTTTGGCCAGAGCAGGTTACTGTTCCATGTAGAAAAGTTGACATTGACCTTGGGGGCGGGGGGAGGGTGTATATAGATATATATATAGATAAATATATGTATTGTCATGAATTTGTACATGCAAATAACATCCTTCCTTTCCACAGATAGTGATGAGGAGCATCACATGTTTCCCTCCTATAGAAATGGCCTTGTGAGTCTTTGTGCCCTCTGTCCTTGTGCCTCTCTCCTGGGAGTCTCCCAGTTCCTCAGGTCTTCCCACTTCAGTCGCTGAGGTTTTCAGGGGAAGCTGTTCTAAAGCTCGACAAACTCATATTAAGATCAGACTGAAGATATAGTTACACAATAACTCTGGCAACTCTGAGGCATTTCAGCAGCTAAATAAAGGAGAAAGCTTTAATCCTTATGTCTTTAATGACACTCTCTGGGCAAGTCTGGATGGGTGGGAGCAGCCCTACCCACACTGGCTTTGATGGAACCTTTCAGGGAGTTGTGCAGAGCCACAAGGTCCCCCCTGAGCCTCCTTTTCTCCAGCCTGAGCCCCTTTCCCAGCTCCCTCAGCCGCTCCTGGGGCTCCAGCCCCTTCCCCAGCCCCGTTCCCTTCCCTGGACACGCTCCAGCCCCTCAATGTCTCTCTTGTTGTGAGGGGACCAAAACTGTCCCCAGGACAGGGGTTAGCTTGTGCCCAGCCAGCTTGGACAGTGTCTAGAGAAACTGTCAATCTATTGGATCTGTGTTGACACAACCTACACGTAACTCCACTGTGCAAAGCTGTGGAGTTCAGTCCCAAGAATATATATATATCAGCTTTGCAGTTAATTGCTAACTGATTTTTCAAGCCATCCTTGCCTTTTGCCACAGCATACTGATGTGCTGTAAAGTACAAGAGACCCTGCAGAGATATTACTCCTGCCTCCTAGAAATAACCGTCTTCAGCTGAAGCACTCTGGGGGAGGCAGTTGAAACACGGATATGATTTGGAAAATGAAGGCTGAGGCAGAGCTTTTACTCACTCACTTCCCTGCAGCTCAGACAATGATGTTTTTTTCTCCATGTAAGTATCTAATGTATGCACGGATGTTTTCAAGTGAATGTTTTCAAGTTGCTTATCTTGGCCTTTGTCGAGGAAGTGAGCATTCAAGAGGCGCTACATGTATTCAGATCCTGAGTCTGCTGCTTAGCCCATAGTTCAAACATGAATCAACATCAACTAAAAATAACAGCACTTAGAGCCACGATCCTCATCTGCATAATGGAGCTTATAAGTTTGGGAGCACACCCTGGTGCTCCTGATCCCTTCAACTGTGGGAAGCAACACGAGATGCAAAGTGAGCATGTGTAGTAGTAGTAGTAGGTCATGGATAAATATATATATATGTGTGTGTGCGCGTGTGTCTGTGTTAGGAAAGCTATCCTGCATTTTCTTAGCAAATAATTATTGGGAAATGGGAGATCTAACTCAGATTTTCCTTCCAGTCCTGGAGCAGTCTGACTGGAGACAAACAATATAATTAACATTATTTTAAGCATATGCTTTTAGCTGTGTATTGTGGAAGGCCAAGAAAGTCCAAGCTGAGCAATTAGCCTTTTAGAAGACTTCTGCACAAACAGAGAGATAAAGGGCAGGTGCTGAAATCAAGAGCTGGTTATTTCTTCCTCAGTCTGTGGGAGGAGATAAATGAAGTTAATATGCCCAGGATGGAGGCAGAAGCCATGGCGTGGAGATAGAGCTGTCTCCTTTGCAGACGAGCAGCCCACAATCCAGGCTCCCTGCTATATTGCAGAAGCTTATTAAAGGCAATTTAGAGATCATAGTGATAGGTGAAAATTGGCCTCATTCTTTCTTTCTCTTTATTTTTTTTTAAAGTTCTCAGGCTGCCTTTCTTCCCTTTGGTGAACTATCTGTACTTTCAGGATTAGGAGAGTGAGAGAAGCGGGACCGTGTGTGGAGCCTGTGACTTATCTCAGGATTTCAAGGGGAGTTAGCTAGCAGATAACCACTCTTCTGCAATAAGTGGGAAAACTTGTTTCAAATGCCAGCTAGTGACTGGAAGGTGACGTTTGGTTTCATGGAATGATCACTCTTGGGAGGCCATGTTTAATGCTTTATAAAAGAAAAGTTCCCATTACCTAAGCCACTTAAGATGGAGATTTGTTTTTCATGAGCATTTTCTGAGCTGCTT
>VWZW01008125.1:48310-91329 GCA_013397115.1 Edolisoma coerulescens | reverse complement strand
GCTGCTTAGCCCATAGTTCAAACATGAATCAACATCAACTAAAAATAACAGCACTTAGAGCCACGATCCTCATCTGCATAATGGAGCTTATAAGTTTGGGAGCACACCCTGGTGCTCCTGATCCCTTCAACTGTGGGAAGCAACACGAGATGCAAAGTGAGCATGTGTAGTAGTAGTAGTAGGTCATGGATAAATATATATATATGTGTGTGTGCGCGTGTGTCTGTGTTAGGAAAGCTATCCTGCATTTTCTTAGCAAATAATTATTGGGAAATGGGAGATCTAACTCAGATTTTCCTTCCAGTCCTGGAGCAGTCTGACTGGAGACAAACAATATAATTAACATTATTTTAAGCATATGCTTTTAGCTGTGTATTGTGGAAGGCCAAGAAAGTCCAAGCTGAGCAATTAGCCTTTTAGAAGACTTCTGCACAAACAGAGAGATAAAGGGCAGGTGCTGAAATCAAGAGCTGGTTATTTCTTCCTCAGTCTGTGGGAGGAGATAAATGAAGTTAATATGCCCAGGATGGAGGCAGAAGCCATGGCGTGGAGATAGAGCTGTCTCCTTTGCAGACGAGCAGCCCACAATCCAGGCTCCCTGCTATATTGCAGAAGCTTATTAAAGGCAATTTAGAGATCATAGTGATAGGTGAAAATTGGCCTCATTCTTTCTTTCTCTTTATTTTTTTTTAAAGTTCTCAGGCTGCCTTTCTTCCCTTTGGTGAACTATCTGTACTTTCAGGATTAGGAGAGTGAGAGAAGCGGGACCGTGTGTGGAGCCTGTGACTTATCTCAGGATTTCAAGGGGAGTTAGCTAGCAGATAACCACTCTTCTGCAATAAGTGGGAAAACTTGTTTCAAATGCCAGCTAGTGACTGGAAGGTGACGTTTGGTTTCATGGAATGATCACTCTTGGGAGGCCATGTTTAATGCTTTATAAAAGAAAAGTTCCCATTACCTAAGCCACTTAAGATGGAGATTTGTTTTTCATGAGCATTTTCTGAGCTGCTTGTGTTTTTCTCCTACTCCTTTTCTCCCCATGTCAATGAGTATTTTGTCATCAGTGTGCACTCTGTCAGATGTTCTTTGTGTGCTATGCAGACGTGCCATTATGCCATCAACTCTCACCTTTTTGGTATGGTACAAAATTTAATATTTATTGAAATGCATTTGAGTTCTATGGGCATTAAAATTTCACAGAATATGTAAAAGGAGCAGAGGTAAAAGCCTTCAGTCTCTTGACAGAACAAGTTTCGCTTTAGGTGTTAAAAGCACTTCTCATAGGTTTCCCCTTCTATTAATGATGTACTTCCAACTCCATCAGCTTCCATTTGTTTCACTGGAAAAAGCTGCTAATCACTGAGGCACCAGAGCACAGGGGAAGAGTAAATTGTCATCGTGACGATGACAGATACTGCCTGGGAGGTGGACCAGAGCAGCTTTGTATCCCTGGCACATCACCCTGGGGAAGAAGCACCAGCACCAGAGGTTGAGCTACAAAAAATGTCATAAAAATAACATAGTTGTTGACTGTGGTGGCAGTGAATTCAACACGGGATGTCAAGCACAGGTGCTTTGGTAGAATCACAGAATCATTTAGGTTGGAAAAACCATCCAAGACCACCAAGTCCCACCATTCCCCCAGCACTGCCCAGGCCACCACTGACCCATGTCTCCAAGTGCCACATCCATATGGCTTTTAAACTCCTCCAGGGGTGGGGACTCCTACACTGCCCTTGGCAACATATGCCAGGGATTGACAGACCTTTATGTAAAGAAATTTTCCCTAATGTCCAACCTTAGCCTCCCCTGGCCCAGCCTGAGGCTGTTCCCTCTCCTTCTGTCCCTGTTCCCTGAGAGCAGAGCCCGACCCCCCTGGCTGCCCCCTCCTGTCAGGGAGTTGTGCAGAGCCACAAGGTCCCCCCTGAGCCTCCTTTTCTCCAGCCTGAGCCCCCTTCCCAGCTCCCTCATCCACTCCCATCAGACTTGTGCTCATGGCAAATCAGAAAAGAGGAATGGCCGTAAAAGAAAGTGCATGTGAAGTCCCCAAAACCAAAGGAACCTAAACGATTTCTTGGCTTGGGTGCTGAGCTCTCTTTGGAAGAATTTTCCTGCTTCTGCAGATGCTCTTCCCAGGGAGGAGACATCATCTTTTGAGCAGTCAGTGGTGCCATCACACCATGCAGAGGGACAGGACATGGGCAGCCCTGCACGGCACCTCTGGTGGCAAAGGAAATTGGTAGTATTCCATATATATGCACCTGTTGATCCAAAGAAACCATCCATTGTCTCATCTTCCATTAGAATTGCTCTTGATTATAATTTCTTTTTTTTCCCCACTCTCCTGCTGTCCTTAGTCCTGAGTGGTTGTTATTTGGCCACAGCAAGATGCTGGATTCAGGATCCAGACCAGTGGTCTTTAATAATCCAAATTAAACCTTGGGGCAGATCTGTAATTGCTTTAAAAGCTATGTACAGCTTTCTTGTGTTTGTTTTACTGCTGTAACACTTTTGCTGCTGTGGGGTTTTTGGTGGAATAGTGCACAAATTAACTCTGTGTGACACTGTAAAGAGGTAGGGACAGAGGAGTTACAGAGACCAGCAACTCCTTTACAGGGCTCCAGGGCACAGCACTAAGCAAGAGAGACAGAAAACTTCCTTAAAAAATAAATTCATCCAGTTCTTCCTGATATTTATCTTATTCTTTTTTTTTTTTTCTGGCTCAAAGGTCAAAGTTCTTATTACAGTGGAAGCTGATTGTGTCTTATACATTCTTAGGTCTGACGCTAGGCAGGCGTCTATAACACAGACTTCCTTTTTCTGACCCTCAGCTGCTGTTAACCCTTAACCTGAAGAAGATCAGGTTAGTGACAGAAGTGTAAGAAACTTTTAAACAAAGTGCTTTTTGGGCCTTTCCAGAACACTGACCATATGCTAAGAATAAGAGTATTTATGGATTGTGTATTTCTTTCTGAAAATTTATACCCTCAATTAAGATGTCAGACTTCCCTGCTTCCGTGAGCTGACCTGTAAGTGATGGACAATAACTCATGTTTCTGTTGAAGGCATTTGTTTTAGAGGTCGGATTCTCAGAGACCTCGAGTAGAGAAGAATATACTCCACGTCCCTTGAGAAATATTATTTGGGGTAATCAAAATTCCAGGGGGAAAAAACGATCTTGAAAGTTTTGATGGGCTTTGTGGTCAGAAAATAACTTATCACTGTGAAACTGTGAGCAGTCGAAGACATGTCTGCACTCAGCTGACTCTGGCTAATCTTACAGTGGGATTATAAACCTGTCTGTCTGTCTGAGCCAGGACAAACCCTTATGCAGGTGCTTTTCTATTAATGTAAGCCTGGCTGCTTAAATTGGTGAGAATGAGTTGAAACTAAACTGAATGACACCACTTTATAATAAGTATGTCCAAGCAGGAGTTTCTATCATTTAAATCTGTTTAATTAAATGGTGCAAACTTGTGTGTAGGCAAGATCTAACGTATGTGAAAAATACTAGGGAAAAACTGTGATTATTATAGTGCTTGAAGTTAGATACTTGCTGACACCATGCATTGTATGGGAACTCTTGACTTTGTAGTTTGAAACCTTACAGGAAGAAAAATAACTGCATCATCCCAGAAGGGAATGAAAGCTTTGGGGGTTTAGTTCAGAAATAAATACCACCCTCACTTTTAAACATTAATATGATAATCCACAGAAATGTGACTTTAGTAGGAAGTAGGGTTCAGTAGCTAGTTAGAATACATAGCATGTTAACAAAAAAATTTGCTTATGGTTGCTTTAACGCTGAAAAAGCCAGTGGCCAAAGTAAATTCACTTTACCTTCTGTGGATTCAAAGTCATGGAATCACAGAGTCACTTAGGTCGGAAAAGCCCTCTAAAAAAACAAGTATAACTGTTCCCCCAAGGTGGCCAAGGCCAACACTAACTCGTGTCCCTGAGTGCCACATCTAGGTGGCTTTTGCACACTTAGGTGTTCCAAAGTCTTTGAAATGCAATGACTCCTGTTGTTCCATGGTTAAAAGTGGATTTCAGCAGTCTTTAGAGAGCCTTGTTTGTAGCCATGTGTAATGCAAATACAGCTGATGAGTTGGATTGAAGACTGACAACACTTCATTTTTAGAAGCATCCTTCATGTAAAATGGAAGAAATCAGTTAACTTAGACGCTTTAGGGAAAGAGAAATAAATTCTACTGCAGTCCTTAGCAACGTAGTTTGACTTGAAACTTGTGATCCATGGAGCTTCATATTGCTGAACTCAAGGTGTTTGAAATGTTGGCATAGGCTGGCAGTGCTGGTGAGTCATTTATCAAGCATATTTATTTATTTATCAAAGTTTGCTTTAATATTTTTATATTAAAAAAAACCCAACAAGAACTCTTCATACAGTTACCCATACCCGTAAGTGTTTGCATGGATTTTGACTGTCATACATGTCAAGATTTGGGTTTCTTTGATGTGGTGTAAGACGAGTCCCTTTGCACACAAGGTCTTAGTTACAGCTGAGTGTTTTATCTGCTTGAGTGTTGCCAGGCCTAGCAGCAGTGGCACTCGCAGCCTCTCCCTGGCACTCCCAAAGAGAGTTCACTCACGCTGTAACAAACACCATATTTACATGTTACTCTTCAGGCTGTTTGAAAAGGGGATGTGCTTTCCACCTTTCCCCAGTTGTCTTACAAGTGTGAAAATTATACAGCATCACATTCTTTAAGTTATTTGTGTAGCATTATAGGGAAAGGGACAAAAAAAAACCACCAAAAAACACCCCTCAAATGATTCCAGGCAACTAAATTTTTCAAATGTAAATGCTTCTGAGAACCCAAACAAGTTAGGTTTGCTTTTACACAGCAGCTGTCAGTCAATTTTGGGATTAAAACCAGCTTTTAACTTGAGTTTACTTCAGTGGTTATAAATTCTTTCATGGGGGCGGAGAAAAATAAACAGTAACTTTTGGCATTGTTGACTAGAACAAGAAAAAAACCCCAGCTATTTTATTTTGCTTGTCTGCCTGGCACACAGTTAAAAACATATTAATGCTTTTCTGACACCTCCCTATTGAAGAGTAATATAAACATCACTGCAGCATCAACATAGGAAAATATGCATTAGCAAACTTTTGAACCTCTGATCTTTAGACTGTTTCTCATGTAATATCAGTTTCTTATTGTAAAGCACCCAAAAATCCCTTTGAACAGAAAATAGTAATCATGCTTTCAACTTAGAGCACTTGTATAAAGCTTTTCTTCAGAGAAGAAGAATAAACTGAGAGCTTCAGTCTTGTTTTCTTCCTAGTCACTGAAGCATTCATTTCCACGGGGAAAATCCTGCTTTCACGGGAAAGTTTTGCTGGTGGCTCCAGCATTCTCAAGGTTGTGAGGCTGTATCTTCATGCTTAGGAGATGGTACCAGGCACGATGCAAGCTGGACACCAGGCAGGCCCCCAGGCTTTGTGTATCCCATGGTGGGGACTGTGTGGCTCACAGTGACTGGTATTAGGAGGAAAGAGGGACTGTGCTTCATGTTCCCCTGCCCTCTCCCTGATTTCCCTGGCTGCCGCTCTGTGGGGATTGCACTGATTGCACGATAGCTCAGAAGATGGAGCTGATGCCATGGTCAGCAGCCTGGTGAGGGTCTCATGGCATGAGAGCTTTGTTTCTGCTGTGTGTGAACAGAGCAGCAAAATTGAGTCTGTGAGCTCCTGACCTTCAGCCACCTCAGCTAGAGTGAATTGAGAGAAGCAGCTCAGGGAGCGGTGGGATGGAGGTAGACCCTTGTTAGCAGGTGCACAGTCAGCTCAAAGGAGCTGGGAGTGATTCGGGTTACGCACACCAAATCCATCAGCTTTTTCTCACTCTCATCTTGAATAGTTTACATCTTTTCACCCTTCTTGGTGAATAATTTCTCTTACACAGGTTACAATTCAAATAAGACTCTGATGTCTGAATCCCTTCGATGTACTTTGACTGCTTGTTGAAAGTTTAGGTTAGATATTGGGAAGAAGTTCCTGGCTGTGAGGGTGGGGAGGCCCTGGCACAGGGTGCCCAGAGCAGCTGTGGCTGTCCCTGGATCCCTGGCAATGTCCAAGGCCAGGCTGGACGGGTCTTGGAGCAGCCTGGGCTAGTGGAAGGTGTCCCTGCCCATGGCAGGAGGTGGAATGGGATGAGCTTTAAGGTCCCTTGCAACTCAAACCATTCTGTGAATCTTTGATAGAAATACTAATGCTGCAGTGCTGGGCTTTGCTTATGTCAGCCAGTCTGTGGCACTCCATACCTGCAGTCTTATCCTCCACTTCAATGCCGCATCCTGAAGAGAGGAGAAGGAAGACTACTCGTTTTCTTGCTACGGTGTTCCTTGCTCATTATGCAATGCTGTGCATGGAGTCATCACAGTGTTTGGTAGAAGCATAGCAGTAGCCCAAAAAAGGATCAAGGATGCTTTAAAGGAAGCAGAGTTGTGAACAGCAAAATGGTCCAAAGAAGAGAAGATCTTTTTTTGTATCTCCTTCAGGTGTTCCCACCGCTTTTCTCATTTGAGGTTTAAAGCATGCATTTATTAACGTGAGTTAAAATCAGGGAAGGAGCGGCAGGAACGAGGAGTTTGTTTGGTCTATGTGTGGGTGTTATGTCTGAAACAGTGCTCTGGTGTTCCTCCAAAGCCTCGTACCTTGTTTGCAAACCTGTGCAGATAGTGAATGTAGAGAACTGTCACTCTTTTATGCCATTAGCTTGTGTTTGTCACAGCCTTGAGCAGAAAGCACCCAAGATCCCAGCAAAGGAATGAGTAGGGGTGCTGCGATAAAGGACAAACTCAACCTAGTCTGTGGCATTTTCTTTGGGAGCAAGGAAGAATTTATCCTGGGCTTTCCAAGGAACTAGAACATGCAGTAAAACTGGATTCAGACACATTGAGAACAAGCATAATATTTCTTTAGCTTCCCCACCTTCCCATTTATTATTTTGTTTTTCAGTGATGGGATATTGTGCATCCCAGTAAACTCCAAACCCACAGTACTTTCTCCCTGTCACCAAGATATCTGGTTGTGCTGGGGGAGCTAATCAATTGCAGACGTTGTTGCTATTATAAGCCTGCAAGCCACTTGAATAGTTACCCAGGATTTTGGTAATGAAGGGCCTGAAGTTATTATTTGAACTTTTTCTTTTTTTTTCCTTTTAACTTCCCTTCAGGGGTCATCAGACTGGCAGTATTTTATTTTTTTTTACAAGCTCAAATTTTAGCCTTTTGAAAGTTCAATTCTATGTGTGTCAAGCTACTTGAATTTCCTGTAAAAATGTTGGAGTTGTGAATTGATTTGAAATAATATGAAAGTGAAAAAACATCCAGGTTAACTCTGTCTGAAAAGTTGATATTTAAATAGATCAGAAACTCAGGGCTGAGCTTGGGTTGAGGCACATTTGTCATTTTGCTATTAGAGTTACTGTTAACATTCAGTAAGACTATCAGTCACGTTTATGAAGATAACTTTAAAAAAATTGATTTGTAACTCAAAACGAAGAATGGTTTAGAACTTGAGAGTGACGTTCAGCTCACGAGGCAATGCACCCTATAGCTCCAATTGAAGCCCCTCCTTCACAGCCTCACTGATGCCAAAATCTAACCAATAATGAATGATTTATCATTCTGTATTTGGCTTTTTCCTGTTGGAAGGGTGGGGGAGAGATCCTCAGCTCCAGAATACCGAGTCACTCCTAGCACTTGGCTCTGAAACACATAAACAATGCGGACTGTTACAAGTCCCATCCCAACGCCTGTACTACATGGCCATGTGTTCTCAGAGTTCCTGGAGCCTGATGTCAGGCGTGTGCTGGGGCTGGTGTGTTTTCTGGGGGCTCTCACGTGCGGCTGAGGCGGCTGTGCCGCGGCCTGGGCTCGCAGCGCAGTCTGGCAGCACCGGCGTTCCGCTGGTGCCGCTCGGCTGGGCGGCGATAAGCAGAGAGACAGTCTGGCTCCTTCCAGGAGCCTCTCGGTCATGTCTGAGCGCTCGGCAGTTCCCAAAGCCTCTGGCTGACTTTCCCCTGTGGACCGTTCATTTATCAGGAAATGGAATTGGTTACAGGATTTCGCGCGCTGCCAAACCTCACTGACGAAATCGGCCCGTTCCTGTTCTCAGAAGTAGGAAGAATGTGTTAACTCTTTGTGCCTGATGCTTGTTTTTAGTGCTTTTGCTGAAAAAAAAAGCCAGGTTCCTTCCTACTTTTAAAGGTTTCTGGAAATTGCTGACACACTCTCACTCTTTATGAATATACTACTAATGCAGGATAATTTTGCTTGTTACATTTAGCTCTCTGCATCACAGTTACCACTGTCTTTATAAATATTATTTTAGGGCAATTGAATTATTTTAGGACAGTTGAATTATGTTAATGGGAGATTTGCCTACTGAATTCAGTGTATTCTTGCTTCAAAAAATGTCTTCTGAATTAGAGGAGTGAAAATTAAGATTTATTAAAAACATAAACAATGCTTTGTTGTTTAAGAGAAGCTTTAAAGCCTAAGTTATATGTATAACTTCTATTTAACTTGTAGGAGCTTAACCAGAATTGAATAGAAATATGTCTTTAATTATGTATATAGGATGACAACAAAAAACCCAAGTGCAGCTCTTTCTGAGTGTATTGCTGGTTTTGCATGTAGTTAGAAACCCAGCTGTGTAATAGCAAGGTAAACACCACTCTTTTTAGATGCTATTTGGAGGTCACTGTCTTTCATTATGGATCAAGTTTTCAGCAAACTTTAAAAACCAAATGCACTTTTAAAAATGCAGATGCATTTTTTTTTGAGACTCACCAAACCCCAGGCTGCTCTGAAGTTTGCAGGGCAGAGCTGGTTGTCAATCACAGAATCATCTGGGTTATAAAAGCTCTCTAAAACCATCAAGTCCAGATGTTCCCCAGCCCTGCCAAGGCCACCACTACCCCATGTCCCCAGATGCTGCATCCACATGGCTTTTAAACCCCTACAGGGGTGGGAACTCCACCACTGCCCTGGGCAGCTGGGCCAGGCTGATCAACCCTCTCAGTCAAAAAGTTTTTCCTAATACTCAACCTAAACGTGGGCAAATTCTCAATTGTGCAAGTTGCCTTGAGAAATAAAGAGCCATTTTGGTTTTATTAATTAATTTATATTGATAGGAGGTACTCCTAGGTATTTTTCATTTCTCCAGTGGTCAACATCTGTCTCTTAAGACCCCGTAATTTTGTCCCTAATCAGCTGAGCTCACTCCTCTTGCAATACTGTGTCTGTGTGTTTAAGAGGGGATGGAGAAATGACCATTTGCAGGTTGTCTGCTGGTGGATGCAAGTGTCTGTTCCTGTATCACTTGGATCATTTCAGTTTGTGCAACGATGTATTGCACTGGGAGCATGTCTCTCATAACACATCAGTCTGTTTAATGCAATCAATAGTTGTAACCTCCCATGTATGAAATTAATAAGCCCAGAGGTAAAGCACAGTGCACATATGGTAATTATTATGTCTGGAAGTGGTTGCTGCATTAGTTGATAGCAGTAGCAAGTAATGCAGCCTCACTTAATTTCATTGCTTCTTATACAAAAATCCTGTAAACAGAATTTTTGCAGTGTAATATGATAGAGTGTTTTTTCTCCTTTTTATTATGAGCAAATCACTGTGGAAGTATTTAGAGCTCTCTTAGCTCATTTAGCTTCGTGGCAATTTGTGATCCTTTGTTCCATGAACAAAAAGTGACTGAAACCAGCTTGTCCACAACCTGTGAAAGCACCATGCAAATCTCATCTGCCGCTCTCTGAGACGTGATTGGTGTTGCAGGATCTGCCTGGGGCTGGTGTCAGCGAGGTACCCTGCTCACGGCCTGCATCCTGGGAGCCTGAGCCACTGCAGGGGAGGATAAGTGGGTGATTTGGCCTCATTACTGACATGACTGAGGCTCATAAAATTCAGATGTTTTCCAAGCTATGTCTGCAGCTCAAGTTAACGTAAAAATATTACAAATTTAGCATTCCTTGCTTTTAAAAAATTGTGGTTTGGTAGTATAAATATAATTTTGAAGTACTGTGTCATAAATACTCCTGAGGATCTCAGAATGTTGGTCCTTTCCTTTGTGAACCAGGGAAGCCACGATGGCTGAGGGCTGTGCATGCTTGGAGATCCCCCATTCTGTCAGTGAGAGGCTGCTGATGATCAAGGCCATCAGAGTACCAGTAACACTCAAATCCACTTGCATTATGTGTTGAAAAATGAATGAACTTGTCATGATCCCAAGAAGACCTGTACTGTCATCTGGGGATGCTCCAAATAGTTTAGAGCCATGGTTTGGGTTTGGAACCAAATCAATGGTTTGGGATGAAAGGGCTTAAAGCCTCTCCAGTGCCACCCCCTGCCATGGGCAGGGACACCTTCCACTATCCCAGGTTTCTCCAAGCCCCATCCAACCTGGCCTTGGACACTTAAAAAGATGGGACAGCAACAGCTTCTTTGGGAAATCTGAGCCAGAGCCTCACCTTTCTTCAATGCTTGCTTAAGATCCTTATTTTCTTGAATATATACAAGATAAAGGACTGGCTGAAAATAGACTATTTTGGAGTAATAGGTAGTAAAATTAAATCATATAAATGCAAATATAATGTAGGGAAGCCTTACATGTAGGGTTCTCAGAAGCAGTTGGTGACAGTTGTAATTTTAAAATCAAATATATTACCTGTTTTTATTCTCTTCTTTACATCTGCCTTGTAGTTTGGTTACAGTTCTCTAGGAAAGATGCATCCTGCTCACACAGAGGGCTTGTTTATCTTACTGAAATCCAGGGAAGCACATTTCATCCCAGGGTGAAGGAATGCATCAGAGATGGGTATTGCACAAGAATCCAAGGTAGCTTGGGAGGGTGGTGCTTGGGTGAGTGAGTGGAGTACAGTGATTCTGCAGTTCAGGAATGAGGTGCATTGGCCAAGATGAGGATGAAGGGTGGGCTAGCACAGGACACTCCTATTCCCAAGCTGCTGTCTGCATGGAGACTAATATTTACAGGGAGGCTTAATGTCTGTCCCCTCCGCCCCTGAAAATTATCCCAGTTACCTTCTGGAAGCTGCGTTCTGGATTCAGTCACTTAATTCCCCAGTCACTGCTTGCTTTGCAAAGCTCAACACTTGCAGTGGAATGAAATCACCTTATTCTGGAGTTGCCATAGCTGCTTCCAAAGAGCTATTCCATAATACTGTTATGCAGGACAGTCTCCTGCAGAAGGCTGGACAGTGTTTGGCTATCCCAAACCGGTTTGGGAATAAACCAAAATGTTCAGATGACAAGGTCCTACCTGCCCAGCCAGGACTACCATGCAGTAGGTAACAGTAACAATTGAATTGTATAAATGCAAATGTAGTAACATTAATACAGTAATATCTGCTGTGATTCTCAGACTTAATTCTTCAAACCTGTCAAAATGGAAAATAAACCACTTCTAGGAGCAGGTTGATCAGCAGAGCAGGAGTTTGCTGTTTCTCTCCTGTGGTTGTCTTCACCTTGCCATCACTTGAGTTCCCTTCACTGCTCTGCAGAGCTGTAACTGCAGTCACAGCCCTGTACCCAGCTGAGCTGAATGTCTCAGCCTTGCCTGTGGCACTCTGGGGGTTGTAATCAACTAGCTCCCATTAAGGCAACAGATGAAAATTCACGCAGTTACATGCAAAAGCTTCGGAAGATGAAATAGTGTCTTGTAACAAGAGGTATTAAAGGAGGTTTTGTTTCTTTTTTTGCCCAAGACAAGGGTAAAACTTTTAAACTAAAAGAAGGTAGATTCAGACTAAGGTATAAGGAAGAAACTTTTTATGATGAGGGTGGTAAAATACTGGTACACATTGCCCAGGGAGGTGATGGATGCTCCATCCCTGAAAGTGTCCAAGGCCAGGTTGGATGGGGCTTGGAGCAACTTGGGATAGTGGAAGGTGTCCATGGCAGGGGGTGGGACTGGATGAGCTTAAAGGTCCCTCCCACACCATTCTGGGATTTTATGACCCTATGAAATAATTATGTAATTCTTTATGCTACCTGTAGAGAGCAGAAAAATATTTCTGTAAGGGACACAAGAGAAATCTACTGCAAAGATCTTCTCCTTCCTTGCATCAGAAGAGTGTGGTTGTGCTCTACTGGTGACACAGTCAGGGTGAGAGGGACCCCTTAGCATCTTCATTTCACATCCAGTGAAAGGTGCCCCAGCTGGTTCTCACCCATGAGGAGGCTGTTGGCTGTGATAAGCAGAAACCATTGCTGTTAGGAGTAAAGTTTTGGAGGAGAATAATGAAACTGGTGACATTTTCTAACTGTCATCCATGATGAGGAATGTTTACCATCCTGTTGCTGTCCGTATGGCAGAGCATCCTTGCACAAGGCAGTGAGTGGTGAGGGGCTGATGTTAGGTACTCTGCAAACTTCGTGGAGGGGAAGGGTCAAGAGATGACATACAAAATCCAGTCACTAAAGGCAGCGTGGATTGCCAAAAGAGATCAATCTAAGATTTCTTTATGCACAGCTGAACTCTGGCCTTTCATTGCAGTGTGAAACAACCAGAGAGGGTAGCAACAGGCTCTGATTTTTCCGTGTGACCTCTTTGGACGCTGCACTGGTGTCCGTGCATCTATTTTAACTTAGGTGTGCAATTTAAAAATAAAGAAATAGTCCTGAAATTGAATTTTTCAGTGGCACTTAGAAAGATAGGGTAATTTAAACTCGAAGAAGAATGTTTAGACTAGATATTAGGAAGGAATTCTTGGCTGTGAGGGTGGTGAGGCCTTGGCACAGGTTGCCCAGAGCAGCTGTGGCTGCCCCATCCCTGCCAGTGGAATAGTGGAAGGTGTCCCTGCCCATGGCAGGGGGTGGAAAGGGGTGGTCTTTAAGCCCCCTTCCAGTCCAAACCATTCTACAATTCTGTGATTCTCTTACTTTATAGGAAGGAGGGGCACAAGTAAGAGACTTCTAGCAGAAGAATTTAAACTTTACACAGATTCTAACATGAAACAGTCTTTGTGTATCTGTTGTTTGACACAAGATGCATTAGACTGGCTGATTTCATTGGTTTAAGGAAGCTGCTACAAGAAAGAGATATCAAGTACAAGGCAGAAAGCAAGCACTGGAGAAACAGGAGGATGGGAAAGCAGTGTGAGAGTTTCCAAGTCACTCCCCGTGGTAACAGAGCTCTGACCTGGGTAAACAACTCTCTGCACGTGTACATTTCTCAAAGCTACTTCCATTCTGCTAACTGCTGGCCTGCCACATCATTTGAACTCTGTTAACCTTCAAGGATGATCCCATTTTTTCTGAAAGAGAGCACAGAGGAGCTTCCCTGCCCAAAGCTGCAGAGCTTTGGCTTTGCAGGAGCTTGGCAGGAGCCCCACACTCATGAGCAGCCCAAAACTCCCTGTCCAACACATCTTACAGGAGGGCTCCCAGCCAGAGCCTGGCCCCTGCTCACTTCAGAGCTGTACAATTGCTCAAGCTAAATAACGTTCCCCAAGTTTCCCTCCCTAGAAACCCTCCCTATACTTTTATTACGTTTTTTGCTGTGACTAAATCTGCTTCACATGTGTTGTGCAGCCTCCCCTCGCTCCGTTGCATATGTTGTGAGTCCAGTGAAAAGTCCAGTGCCAAATGCACTGCATTTGCATGACATGTTGTTTCCAAATATCTTGCAACTTTGGTCAAAGTAAAGTAAAATTACACTGAAATGCCCTGACCTCTTTCTTCCCCTGCTCAGTTGAAAGCTATTTCCAGCTCATGTGTTCCTTTTCTACTGGAAACCTTCAGTGTAGGCAGAGTAGCTGAAAAGTATAGAAAGTTGCATTTAAAATGAAGTTATTTGTTTCTTTGATTAATAAAGCCCCACATTATCCCCCCTCCATCAAAAAAAAAATCAAACCATTAACCACTTTTTAAATAAAATGTAAAATAATGTGGCAGAGGCCAACAACTTTATCCCAAAAGGTGTAAAATTTGATGAGTTATGACAACTAAATACAAGATAAAGGAAGAAAAAAATCATGTAACTCCTAATTATAGTGGTCCAATTGCTCTTCCACTTATAAGGTTTACCTGTCTTTTCTGAATTAGTCTTTTGAATTAAGTTTCCATAACATGTGGCAGATTGAGAAAAACAGTCCTCAGAAAATTTCTGCCCTGGATGACAGATGAACTAGATAATGGAGTATAATCTCTTCCATTTTCATGATTTTGACACATTTTCACTTCTGTGTGTATGTTTAAATCAAGGAATCAAAATAAGTTTGAGTACAGAATATAAATCCCAGACAAAATTACAGCTTTCATTGCAGTGTTGGGTTGAATGTAAACAGCAGGAATGCTACAGATATCTTCTAATTAAATGCATAAATCACAGAAATGTCTTGAATGTTTACAGCAACTGCACCAAGAAGTGAGAATGAGGAAGAGATGTACTTTGTCAGCTGATGGCTGCCTCCACTGCATTCCCATACAGAGTTTAATTTTGTCACAACCTTTGGTACGAGTTGCAAAGCTTCTCTGCAGTTGATTTGAAGCCTGTTTGCTCCTACTGAGGATGATTAGTGATGGAGATGGCTTTTTCCTGGCCAAGCAGGGGATTTCTCACGTCTATCAGCATTACTGCTGAGGACTCTGCTGTTAGGATTTAGAGGGCAGCTGGTTTAGGTCACCCTAAACCTTTTTTGTAGCTCTAGATGTTCTGGAGTGTCAGATGATGGTATTGAATCTTAAATTCATGTGGATTTAGGCTGGTTTTATGATAAGGTTGTAATGCTAAACCCACAATCTGTTGAACTCACAAACAAGGCTGATTTTTCTTGACTGTGTCTTCATGTTGACTCATACCCTAACAAAAACCCTACCGTGCTCCCTTCTACCCAGGTTTTCTCCTTGTCCTGTAGGTTGGAAAAGACCTCTTAGACCATGGAGTCCAACCATTCTCCCAGCACTGCCAAGGCCACCACTGACCCATGTCCCCAGGTGCCACATCCACATCATTTTAAACTCCTCCAGGGATGGGGCAGCCACAGCTTCTCTGGGGAACCTGTGCCAGGGCCTAACCATCCTCACAGCCAGGAATTCCTTCCTAATATCCCATTTAACCCTGCCCTCTGGCAGTTTAAATTCATTGCTCTGATGTTTAAACTGTGGGGAGAGCAACTAACCTGTGGCTCATGAGCCAAGGCTGGAGGACAGACAGTGTAGCAGAGGGGTGAGAATTTCTCATCTTGATCATGCTGTAGCAGCAGCATCCAAAGCTCCACAAGGAAGATTTCCCGTCCTTCACTGCAGCGTGTGAGCTATCAAAAACCGCACCAGAGATTGTTTTTATAGATGGGAAACCAGAGGCTTATACTGGATAGTTCAATGAGGGAAGGTCTCCTCGAGGCTATGAGAGACTGGCAGCTCCAAAACATAGAAGGAAATTTTGTGTCTATGGAGTAGAGTGGGAGGAGAGCACAGGCCTTAAACTTACATGTTGTTCTTGATGTGAGACCCACAAGATCCAAGTGATGCCTGTAGTTCTGAGCACAGAGTCAGGCAGCAAAACTTTATTTGAATTTCTGGGGCTTATATGCCCTACCAGGACTTGCCAAGCTTCATCCTCCTGAGCTAAGACCAGCAAAGCCTGATTGTTGTCACCAGGGAAAACAATCCTGGCCTGAATGCACAGGGTGGAAGGGGGCAGATATGTTCAATAACAAAGGGACATAATAGCATTTATGAAAGAATTCCCCAGCCTGAGGTGGGGAGTTCTCTAGAAATGTTTGATTCGTGTCCTAAAGACAGTCTTTACCAGAATAAGTCTTAATACAGATAAGGTGTCAGTGAAGGCAAACAAATCTGGAAATGCTGCATCTAAAGCATAGTGAAACAGAAAACACAAGTAATTTTCATTCATTATTGAAACAGCAGCTCACTTGGGGCCCTTTTTCAGATTGAGGTGATTGTTTGCATTAGGAAAAAAAAGCAGTTTCACTATAGGAGAGTGCTACTTTTTAAACTGGTGGCTGCAGGATGACACCAAGCGTACAGATCCCTTTTGGTTGCAGTCAGCTCCTGACTCCCTGTACTCAGACAGTCAAGGAGATGCAGTTGCCTAGGTTCAAGATATGTAAAGAAGTCTTAACACCTTGAAGGAATCCTTGTCCTACTCATTCTCACTCTTTCTCCTTTCTACACACTGCTTGCCTCTATCATTGATAAAGGCATGTTTTCAATAGCTAATTTGAACTTGCTTATCACAACCTTCATGAATATAATGGAATATAGAATAAAATATAGCATAGAATGAGCAGCCTAAAATCCATTTCAGAAAAGGCATCCTGGTTATTTGTTGAGGTCAATGTAACACCACCCCCCCTCCCCTGACTTTGGTTTGTCTTCACAGGACTCTTAGCATTAGGGCAAATTTTTTTTATAAAGCTGTGAAGTCTGCATTCACAAAATAACTGCGTAAACGTAAGCATTTGGCACCGGCTCCTCGGCTGGCAGTCCTGGCACAGATAAGGCTGCAGTCTGGCACCGTGTGCTGTGGCTGGAAAGGTTTTACTGTCACTTCACATTTCACTCCTCAAGACAAATAAATGGGATTTCCTTCATGCAGCAGGGCAGCACTGCTCATCTCGCAGCACAGTCTGTCTGTTTGCAGAGGCTTGAAATACTTTAGAAGGGAGTATGTCCATTGGGGTGTACATTTTCCAGTTTGGGGAGATTAGGGAGCCAAAGGTCTGCCGGCTCAATAGGGTGTTAGTCAGCACGTCCTGAGCTTCGGGCAGATAAGGGTCCACTTCCTAGGCTGCCCTGATCTGAGAGTTAACAGTTGGTGACAGCGAGTCTGTCTCTGTTCTTAAGTCATTGTTATAATTTTTTGTAATATTTACAGGCCTGGCTCTCTCAGATTAAAAAGTACAAAATCAAAAGGAGGTCTTCCTCCGTGGGCGCTGGGGGTGGGGGGAGGATGTTTGGGCTTGGCATGCAGCCCCACCGCCGTGCTGGGTGGGAGGGACCGGAGCAGGATGTCGGCCTCGTCTCCGTGGCTGCTGTGGAGGAAAACTCAAACCTTGTCAAATGACCTTCGAGGAGCCCTCCACACCAGGAAATGTGCTGTAAATGTCAGCCCCCAGGATGCAAATCAAAGGTGTTAAGCTCAGCTGGGAGAATGGACCTCGTCTCTTTGGCTGATGCACAAAGCCAAGGCCTAGGCAGTGCATCAACGCCTGCACAGTGATAACAGAGAAGAGCATGGTCCCAGTTGTCCAAAGGAATGTTCTTTTTGGCTTGGTGGGATGTTTTGGAGGCAGCATTGAACCAGTATGTAGTGAAAGCATGTCTGGGACCTCGTCAGTGGAAAAGTATGCAAACTGAATCACTGTGCTCTTCTCCTGCCACCTTTTGTGTTGGGGGAATATGTTCTACGCAAATAAATGAGAAAACAAAACAACTGTGACATGGTAGAAACTCTGGATTTGGGGTGAAAGAAACAGGCAGATGAAAACAGCATTTTGACCTGTCAATCCTTTGTGGTTCCGCTGGATTATCCCAGGACTGTATTGGAGCAGAGAAAGGTCATAGGTAGTTTGCAAAAGGAAAAATCCTTAAACTGTGAAATGAGTGTGGTTTATACTGTCATTGTGCTTCAGTCCCTTCCCAGCTGAGATGCTGAAGAGCAGAGAGGTGAGTGCTGGAGACTCCATAGATGGTCACCATGTCCATCAGCCAGAACAAGGTGGGACTGAGTCAGATGACAGAATCTCCAGCTCCTTCTCCAGGGTGGAGGAAGAAAAATCTAACCCTGGGCATGACAATTCCTATGCAAACAAAAAAAAAAGGAGTGAGAAAAGGGTAATATTTATATGTTAGTGGGTTGGGATATGTACATTGTCTATACAGGGTTCCCAAGGTGCATCCCTCTGGCAGCAAAGCAGAGTAGACTGTTGGCTTCAGTGCCTTACCAAAACATGAAAGTGTGGGTCATGTTCTCAAAGTTCAGTAGTTTCCTTCATTGTCACACGTGTATCCAGTACCTTCTGCTCGTTTTGTGTTGCTGCTTGCGTGGCACACACCATGGTGAGAGTTTTGTGTGCACAGCAGTTGGATCTTTGGTGGGAGTAGAAGTTGGGCAGCAGGGAGAGGTTTATCTGGGGTTTGTTTCGGGACAGTGGGATGGTGCCGTAGCCTAGGTGGGGCAGCCATCCGTGATGTTATCTGGAGCACAAAGCATTTCCATGATAAACAACATTCCTTGTATTTTAGACTAGTCTGCTATCAAAGTCAAAACAACTGCTCTGGCTTAAACAGTAGCACTCGCTGCTTGAAATGTAAAATACATAATTGACTATAAGATTTGTCTACAGCAGATTCTCTGTGTCTTTTAATATATAGCTACACATATTAGTGTACATTCAGTATTCAGCAGGGTTATTTTCTCCAAAACTTTTATCATTCATGCACTTGATAGGCCTTTTTAAATCCTTTCCAGTGAGTTTTTCCTTATTGTTAAAAAAAGTTTAATAAATTATATCAATTAGACTAAAAGCATGCAACTCACTTTTCAGAAAATAATTAGCAGATGGTTGTCTCTGATGTGAGAACTGGAATACTGTTGGGCATTTATAGTATTGGCTTTGTTTTAAAAAAGGGAATATAGATCTGTCATTTTTATCCAGAATTTGGAGCAGACTTTGTAGCCAGATATGCAGCTTAATTCTTCTCTGCTTATGGTATCTCCAAGAGGAGACTTTGCCTTTCCCACCCCTACCTCACTCTCCTTTGAGTTCTTCCACATTGTTGCAAATAATCAAATTGCCTGGGAAGAATTGTTTCTGTCTTTGGCAAGTCCTGAACTGTGAAAAGCCTTTTTGGTTTATATAAGAGTTTCCCCACTGACCAGGTGATACTGGGGCTCTGAGAGCACCATGAGCTTTTTCTGGAGGGAGCAAGCATCTTGGGATCTCACAGATCACAGAATCACAAAATCGTTTGGGTTGGAAAAGTCCTCTAAGACCATTGAGTCCAACCATCCCCCCAGCACTGCGCAGGCCACCACTGACCCATGTCCCCAAGTGTCACATCCACGTGGCTTTTAAACCCCTCCAGGGACGGTTATCTGCTCCAGATCTGGTTGACTGCAGAACTGATCTTCCCCTGCGTTCTCTTGCTTCCTAGACTTTATAAATATATTTTCTGTCTTCTGCAGAGTGATCCAAACTGTGCATGTGCATGTATGGACTTAGGACAACTTGAGCTTTTGCCCAATTTGAGACCTTCAAAGAGTTATTCCTCATGAGATGTTCCCAGCTGATTTATTGCTGCCAATTTCTAAAACTTTACCTTTTGCGCACTTGAAAAGTGGCAGCATTCATAGAATCATAGAATCACAGAATGTTTTCAACTGGAAGAGACCTTAAAGTTCATCTGGTTCCAACCCCCTGCCATGGGCAGGGACACCTTCCAGGTCGCTCAAATCTCACTCATAAAATTCTGGAAAGAAAAAATTCAGCCTTGAATCTGCTTTGTTTGGCAAGTGAGTGGTGTTTTGGGGTTGGGAAAGTCTACATAAGGTGCAGGGTTTAATTCTGAGACTTTGGAAATTCATGGATTTCTAAGCCCTTCTTTGAGGGTACTGCTAAAGCATCGTAGTCTTAATTGTGAGTTGAGGCATCCAAAATCTAGTTCTGATCTTGTAACCTTTTGTTAGCAGGTCTACAAGTCTTCTATATAAAGGTGTCAGTGAACGAGTGATGTCTAAACTCACTTCAATTTTAACAAAAATGTTTGCTGAAAACATACTGTTTTTCGTGGTTTTGTAAAGCCTTGCACATTAATCTAGAGAAGGATGGCTTGCAAGCCGAAGCACAGGAAGCCAGGCCTTAAACTCACTTGCATCTTCCTTAGCAGTGGTAAAAATAGGCACTACTGTTATGAAATGTGCATTTTGTGCAAATCACATGGTAGGAAAGGCTTATGCGTCCACTTCATATCCATAAAAGTTTTGTGAGTTGATAGACTCATCCCCATTTGTGCTTTGGTGCCCTTTAATGCCACTGAGAAATGGGTTCAGGGATTATTCTGTTTTTCAGATTTTAATTCCCTAAATTCAAAAGCACACAAAAGATTTTACTTATTTATCTGAGTGGTCGGTGTTTGTGCATAACAAGTGCTCGAGCAAGGTCAGGACCAGAACTGTTTCTGTCAGTTGGTTCAGTAGCTTTGTTCATTCCATGTGTTTAACTCTGTTCCTGGTTAGGATTTTTTTTCCATTTAAAAAATTTAAAACTCTTTGTTTGAATTGTTGACATTTTGAGGTTGTTCATTTTTTTGCTCAGACCTGCGTTCTTTCTTCTGAAAGGCCACTGTATTTTCTGAGAATTGCTGTTCTTTCAGGTTAAGCCCTGAAGTGGATGAAAGTTCTATTTTTTATTGATGGTACCTCATTTACACGTCATGTCTTCATCCTCATGCTTCAATTGTAATTGCATACATCAATTTCTGGTTCCTTCTTTTCTTTTTATTTGGTAAGGCCAACATGTATTGTATTTTCAGCAGTGTTGCAAATGTCCTCGTAGTGTTCCTGTCATTTCCTGTCTCTCCATGGTATGATAGCAAGTCACAGCTTGGTCTGGCTCCTGGCTGTTGAACTGTCCTCTTGGAAATGTTCGGAAAGTTCTGTGTCCATCTAGACAACATGGCATAGAGAACAGTCCTGACAGGGCAAGCAAATTCTAATTAGAGCTGTAAATCCTTGAGCTGTGACTGTTAATGTATAATGCATAAAATGTATGTAGAGATTAATGATACTTAACAGTGTGTGATATGTGAGTTTTGCTTCAGTCTTTCATCTTGGTAATCTTTTCCTCCCATTCCAAAACTTCTCCAGGTAGACACAGGATCTCTGAAGCTGAGCAGGGATCCCCTTTTTTCTCAAACTAAGGGATTAAGGGACTTTCAGAGAATCCTAGAATAGTTTGGGTTGAAAGGAAGCTTAAAGCCCATCTCATTCCAATCCCCTGCCATGGGCAGGGACACCACTATCCCCAAGTGTCCAGCCTGGCCTTGGGCTCTGCCAGGGATCCAGGGGCAGCCACAGCTGCTCTGGGCACCCTGTGCCAGGGCCTCCCCACCCTCACAGCCAGGAATTCCTTCCCAATATCCCACCTGTCCCTGCCCTCTGGCACTGGGAAGCCATTCCCTGTGTCCTGTCCCTCCAGGCCTTGTCCCCGGTCCCTCTGCAGCTCTCCTGGAGCCCCTTTAGGCCCTGCCAGGGGCTCTGAGCTCTCCCTGGAGCCTTCTCTTGTGCAGGGGAGCACCCCCAGCTGTCCCAGCCTGTCTTTGTAGCTGCTGACCAGTGGTCCAGGTTATTTTTTGTGCTGTCTAGAAGTAGCCCAGAGTCCAGGTGTTTCTGATGTGGACCCAGCAGATCCTGAAATGGGTACCTGGCCTTGTCCTAAGCTCAGATATATACATTTATACAGTGCTTTTGGAATCTGTACAGATTAACAGCCTGGTATGAAGACAAAAATAGCACAATTTGGGGCTATTGACATTTATCAGCAGTATTTCTTTTCTGGAAGGAAAAGAAACAAGTGTATATGTGTTTGCATCCCTGAATTTCTAGGACTTTAAAGCTCTCATTATTTGCTATTCTATCCCAGACAGAAATGCAGTTGTCTTCGTATGGTACCCTGCAAAGCTTTGTGCCCTGGCAGGTTTGCCACAAATATTTAACTAATTTAAATCATTGTGTTTTTACCAATAATTATCTAGGCAGAGCTGTTTGATTGATTTTTCCCAAAATGACCTGGCTTCTCAGTACTCTATTAAAAAAATAGTAATTGCTGAACTCTGACCAGAAGCACGTCTGCTCCTCTGGCAGTAGTTCACATCTGACACTGAAAATTCACCACTGAGCATTTATTTTGCTGCAGCTGTGGTTGTACAAACCTTTACTAAAGTGATCTGAAAGCAGAAATCATGTATCAATGAAACTTGCTGAAGCAGTTCTCTCTCTACAGATGAACTCCCCTACCCTCCTGGACCAGGAAGACTGTGCCCCATTAGAATATGGGTTACATCTCTTATAGACTTTTACTCCCTGGGAACAATGTTATTGTTCTACTACAGCTTCTGTGGTTGCTTAAACTTCCGTAATTTTATTATTATAAATAATACTATATTTTGCATGTATTTATTAATTAATATGTAATATATTTATTCTGTTTAGCTTGTGCACAGATGGTTTTGAACCTCGTATCACCCTGAGTTTTCTGGGTTTTTTTAACCTCCCTGTCATGCTCTGAGCCCCCGTTTTCTTCACTGTCTTTCCGTTTGCACCTATTCCTTAGGCAGATCTCTGAACAAGATGTGTGGCTCACACTTAGTCTAGCACATTTCCTGTTTGCTTCCTTCATGTCCCCATCATCGTCCTCTATGCTGTGAGCCTAAGGAGGAGAAAAAGATGGTATCAGGCAGGTGTGGTGTAGCCCGTACAGATATTTCACCAAAGCCACACAGACTTTCTGTCTGAAGTCAAAGAGAAGCACTGCAGACACGAACAGAACAGAGAAAGATGAAATGGCCTTACCGCCCCACAAGAATTAAGTAATTGCAAAAATTCAATCTGTCAGTATCTTAGAGCAAGCACTGAGATATTTTCTTCTATAAATTGTGCTCTGTTAAAGAACACAAGTCTTTGTATTTATATAAAACCCAAATATATCAGTGTTTCCACATGTACCTGTGTATCCATATCGTGAGCAGTGTACCAGGCATGATTGTTGAGTTGTTGTCAAGATCCTTGGCCATTAATTTGACTTAGATTGGTATTTTGGGGACTGGATTTCCAAGTGGTGTTGAAGATTTTGCAGACCAGTACAGGTGTCATTTCTCTGCCCAAAATCCTCACAAAGTTTGTTTGGTGCAAGGCAGGTTGTAGGGATACTCCTTGCTGGGGTAAATATTCATTATAGACCCTGTAACAGAGGCTTGGTACAGTGCTGAACCTGAGCCCTTTTTTTTACCCCCTTGCCATTTGATGTATTTTGCTAATGAGGTCCAATCCTACAGATGCTCTGCAGGCAGTACTGCTATATTTAGCTGAAACAATATGAAACACATAATTTGCCATCAAGTCATTAGGTTACCAAACAGGACTCATGGTAGGCTTTTCAAACACACAGAAATCCCATCCTCAGAAAGGCTTTGAAGCTTTGGATTGATGTAAAGTTCACATGAATTTGACTCTCAAATGTGTTCAGACTCCTTTGAAAACAGCACTTCTCTGCTCAAAGAGTCACCTGCTTTTGAAAATACTGACTCGTGCTTGATTGCTGTTTCAGAAACCAGCGTTTCTAACCAGAACTCAAGGAAAAGAGCGTTCTCCATTTTTTTATTAATCCGGCTCTTTAATTTCTTTATTTTCCACAGTGACTTCCCCGTATCTTTGATGAATGCTGCTTTTCGTCCAGCAGAACGTCTAGATCAGGGAAGAAGCAAAGACTTTGCTCCTAAGGCAGCTCTGTCTGCCCTTGGCTGCATTATCTGAGTGGAGATCATCCACTGACATTACACTGTAGCCTAAGAGCAGCTCTGAGGGCTCATTTGAAGGGAAGGGGATGTTTTATTTAATGTATGGCTCAAGCCTTGTAGCTCAGATGCCACTGCGCTGTCTGGAGCGGGGCCAGGTGCTGCTCGCTGGTTGTGGTGTTCTCTTCCTCAACGTTAACTGAAAAAAAACCAAACCAAACTAAAAAAAAACCAAAACACCCCGATGTTGTTGAACTTCTGTGGTGGGGGAGTTAACTGCAGTTCAGTTCTGTGTCTGTTCATCAGACTTCCCGTGGTTTTTCATCGAATCATGTGATTGACAACGCAGACAGTCTGCAAAGTTCTTGGTCTGTCTCGTTTGTACCCTTGTCCCAACCACTAAATCTGACTTCTGCTTTGTCTGGCAGAAGAAAACAAGATAGGGTGCTGTGGTGGGGTGATTCACCGGGGCTGATAAGTGGTGTCTGTGTTTAAACTGTGCCATTCAAACCGTAATGTTACCTCTGTCTCTCACGTTTTCAAGCACTTTCTCAGGCTGCTCTATTTTAAACTATCCGGGGTTGTCTGTCCCTGTAAGAGCTGGAGAGAAATGCAAATAATGACTCCAACGGACCTGTTTATGTCAGGGCAAGGAGTTCAGTAACTTAAATAGTGAACAGTATTGTATAGTGGATCAAGAAAGGGTTTGGTTTGGGAGAGAACTTAAAGCTCATCTCATTCCACCCCCTGCCATGGACAGGGACACCTTCCCCTATCCCAGGCTGCTCCAAGCCCCGTCCAGCCTGGCCTTGGGCACTGCCAGGGATCCAGGGGCAGCCACAGCTGCTCTGGGCAGCCTGTGCCAGGGCCTGCCCACCCGCACAGCCAGCAATTCCTTCCCAATATCCCACCTGTCCCTGCCCTCTGGCACTGGGAAGCCATTCCCTGTGTCCTGTCCCTCCAGGCCTTGTCCCCAGTCCCTCTGCAGCTCTCCTGGAGCCCCTTTAGGCCCTGCCAGGGGCTCTGAGCTCTCCCTGGAGCCTTCTCTTGTGCAGGGGAGCACCCCCAGCTCTCCCAGCCCAGCTCCAGAGCAGGGGAGCTCTGTCTTTCAACACCATCCATCCGAACAAACAGGGCAGTGAAGGAAAAAAAGGAATGATTCATCCCATACCAAGGCTTTTCCTCTATCATTAAGACTGCCATTTAAGATGCCTTAGAACAGGCTCTCTTTTCAAGTGGTGCTAAAAATCAGGTTCATTGGAGTGTCACCAGCTGGGGTGCAAATGTCTTTCCAGGAGTAAGTTGGACACAACAGCAGCAAGGCAGAAGAAAATAGATTTGTGCACTGCTGGTTTGATGTGCCACTTTTGGAATTTTGTTAACCACGATAAATCCCTCTCCAGGGCTGTCTGGGTTATTGCTGGGAGTGCCCTGAGACTCATGTGGCCTGGTTGCTTTACAGTGTCACCTCCTGTGTGTCTGCAGCACACAGCCAAGGCTCCTGATCACACATTTGAAGCAGTACATACAGGACACAAATGGCACAAATATGAATTTAAACATTCCTTGGACTATCACCTGAAAATCTTGAAAAGGTTTGTGAAAATCTTAAAGCTTTCTGGCATCGATCAAGCTTTTTACATGGTGTTTAAATCATGCTGTTACAAATAGATATAAAGTTACTCTGATAAAGAAGAAACTTTCGATGATTTTGTTTGTTAACAAATACTGTTTTCAGTGAACACTCTGCTGGTGAAACAGTGTGGGTAGTTTTTTATCTCAACCGTGGATGGCTGCCATGGTTAATCTTGCAAGTTACATCATAGAATCACTGAGGCTGGAAAAGCCCTCCAAGAGCATTGAGTTCAAACATTAACTCAGCAGCACTGTGCTCACTACTAAACCATATTCCCAAGTGCTACATCCACACCCCAAAGAGGCCAGTGCAGTTCTCTCCATGCTGGGCCTCTAGGATTTCTCATTTTAAATGAATGAGAAAACATGGCCAGCACACAGCTGTGGGTCATTGCAGTCATCTAAAGAAGGTAGGTTTGAATTGCTGGCCTGGAATTCTAATTTTTCATGTCTCATCAGCAATGCATTGAGCTGTCCTGAGCCTGCTGTTCAGGTGGACCATCAAAAATCCATCACTCCTGCTGTTATCTACATTCTTTTTACAT
Source organism: Edolisoma coerulescens (assembly GCA_013397115.1). Lineage (NCBI taxonomy): Eukaryota > Metazoa > Chordata > Aves > Passeriformes > Campephagidae > Edolisoma > Edolisoma coerulescens. Next base: position 65,605 of record VWZW01008125.1, on the reverse strand, counting down.
AGACACATTCAAAACTGTGTATATGTAGTGGCAGTGTGTCTTATCTCTCTCCTTAAAAATCTCATTCTCCTTGTCTACATTTCCAAGATACGCCCCCAGGCTGTTCAAAGCACGTGTTGAGTGTGAGAGAGTCCAGGCTGACTGCAGTGAGTTACAGCCTTTAATCTGAAATTGATTATTAAATTGCTATGGTACGATTGCAATAAATGGCAGCATCGATCAGCCTGAAGAGAGGCTGAATAATAGAATCAATGCATGGCTTATTGCCTGAAAATATGAATGCTACCTGAGCCATTTTATGCTGCCCTTCCAGCTGAGAGATAATGGGATAGTAAGACCTGAGCATCTCAGATGCAGCTGTTGGAATTTCTAATGTAATTTTGCCTACTGTTTTAAGGCTGAAGATGTTTGGTAAGCTGCACAAGAGCCCAAGAATGGTCCCAGGTTACTGCCATGAGTGTTTGCAAAGCCAGTAGCTATATCTGTGACCTGAAGGTGGAAAAAAAAAACCTGTCAGTATTTAATTCAACTCAAATTAGCATCTTTAATCACTTTTTCCCCCACTTCCCTCCCAGAAGGGCTACCATGGGCTGCAGTCCTAGTGTGCAGCCACCCCTGGGGTGAAGAGTGACAGCTGTGTAAGACTTTCCTCTGGCTGGAAGTGTTGCCGTGGTGTAATTGTGGGGTTTAACCATTCCTCCTGCTGATGCAGTGCTGAACGGAACGTGCTCCTGTCTGCACTGACCACAAGCCAGGAAGTTTTGGAAGGAAGTGGGGAACATTACACTGAGGATAAACAGAGTAGAATGTCAGTTTTTAAAAAAAAAAAATAAATACTAATGAAAATATACATGAGGGCTTGGTTGGGGGGTGCCAGAGGGGGAGGGCAGGGACAGCTTGAGAGCTTGGAGCCAAGTTGGGAAGGGACAGAGGATGCCAATGAAAAGGAGGATTTCACAAGGCTGGTGAGAAAAAAAGAGCGCTTGAGTGAGTACAAAAGAGAAAGGTATGCTAAAGAGAGGGGATAAGGATGCAGTGGAAGGGAGTTGGGGTGGCAGTAGGCTGGGGGACTGGAAATGAGAGGTGGAGGTGAGTATGGGTGTAAGGTACCTAAGAGTGAAAAAACAAAGTGATGCAGAAGATTAAACAGGCTGGTCCAAACAGACTTGAGGAAAAGAGGTTGTAGAGAGGTGGCAGAAAGTGGTTTAGGTGCACAAAATGGCTGTGGGAGAGTTCTTTACCACAAACTGTGTGTCTGACACAGGAAATTAAACTTGCTGATGTACCTTTGAGATTCTGGGCTTTGAACTCAATAGCACTTAGATGCAGAAGGGCCTTTAACAACCTTATCTTTTAGCTGCCTCGGCTCCTTGAACAGAGATAGTACAGAATCCTTTAGGTTGGAAAAGCCCTCCAAGCTTTGAGTCCAGCTGTTCTCCCAACACTGCCAAGGCCACCACTAACCTGTGTCCCCAGGTGCCACATCCGTGTTTTCTTCAACTTTTCTACAAGTTTCCATGTTTTCTGATGCCAAGAATACGAATAACATGGGAGCATAGAAGTTAAATACCTGGCCCTGAAAACCAGGTGTCCAAGAAATGCCCCTTCAAAGGAGACTGATCCAGCCAGAATTCTTGTACCCTTAAGGCAAGGAAACAGGACACTGAGCTCAAAGAAATAGGATAGGGAATCCCTTCATTATTAATGGGCAAAGAGGCTCCTTAGCTATTGCTGTGCTTGTTCTGATCGTGTCACACTCTAGAGTTTATTCTTAGTCTTAGCCACAGCCTTATAAATAATAAAATGGGTCATGTTTTATCTTACCCCAGTGATCACTGTAATGCGGCTTTTGCCTGAGACTCTGCCAAGCTCAGACACAGGCAACATTTAGGGGTGGATAAAGTGAAGAGCACAGTACAAAAGTAGACTCAGCACTTTTCAAAATACATGCTTACCAAGAGCGAACCTGGTGGGTTTGCAGTGGGCACTGCTTTGGGAGGGAAAAAATGAGAAAAATGGGAAATTGAGGTTGCAGCATGTCTGTCTGTTCTCTCTGGTGACCAGGGACGGGACCCAGGGAACGGCTGGAGCTGTGCCAGGAGGTTTAGGTTGGAGATCAGGGAAAGGTTCTTCCCCCAGAGGGTGCTGGGCACTGCCCAGGCTCCCCAGGGAATGGGCATGGCCCCGAGGCTGCCAGAGCTCCAGGAGCGTTTGGGCAGCGCTGCCAGGGGTGCCCAGGGTGGGGTTGTTGGGGGGTCTGTGCAGGGACAGGGGCTGGGCTGGATGAGCCTTGTGGGTCCCTTCCAGCTCAGGATATTCTGTGATCCTATGATATCACAAACTGTGTTTATTCTTTCAGCCCTTCTGAAGGATTCTCCTGCTAAGGAGCCAAGTACAACTATTCTCAAAATGTTTTTTAGGGAAAAGTGCAATAAATAGGTCTGTACATGCACAAGCAAGAAGGCTTTTTAGGAGCTGCTAAAAATGACAGTTTTTCTTAAGACCTTTGTGTTTTGTAAAGGATTCACGTGTTTAGTGTGTTAACAGGCAAATGGATTGTGACCAACAGTAAAAGGCTCGAATATGATATGCTAATGTAGCATTTGATTTAAAGAAGAAATTATAAATGATTTCTTTATCCTATAAATATTTTCCTTGGGTTCTAATGGTTTAGTTCCTTCCATTATGTTTTTTCACCAAACCTCTTTCTTCAGTGTTTGTGTGGGCTGTGTGTTTGCAAGCAGACATGCAAACCTTCCCTCAATGGACTCTGGCTTCTTGTTGCAGAAGTTCCCTGAGCTGAAGTTCAAGTACGTGGAGGAGGAGCAGCCTGAGGAGTTCTTCATCCCCTACGTGTGGTCCCTGGTCTACAACTCTGCCGTGGCCCTGTACTGGAACCCCCGTGACATCCAGCTCTTCACCATGGACTCGGGCTGAGGGACAGCCCGGCCAGGCCAGCCCCACTCCGTCTTACAGGAATCGAACCTCTGCACCCCTTCCAACCTGACCCCTCCAGCTGCCCCCTCTGACCCCAGAGCCAGTGTCCAGCCCAGCCTCACGCTGGGATAGACTGGTGTGGGGCACTGATGGCTTGTAGGCAACCCTGTGTTTATAGTCTATAACCTAGAGCTTGTTTGATGAAAATGAGGCCTTACACATGGGGTATGATGTTACTACCAACCACAAACCTGATCGTCCTTTTAACTTAACGGGCTAAATGAGATTGCAGGCTTTGATTTGGAAGCAGTGTTTGTATTTTTGGCTCTTTCGAGCGGGCAGCTTCCTTGGGTAAAGCTTTTTACGGTCTCTTGGATGCTGCCGTGGGTTGCTCATTACCTAATCCCGTGTTTTCACTCACAGCCCTTCGTTTCCGTGGCACTGTCAAGGCTGTAGCCCTTAAATTGCTGTCTACTCTCGTCAGAGGGAACTAAGAAAGCAGCATCTTAATCAGATTAGCTCCCAGGCAGATTCAAAACACTTGATTTAGATGTTTGTGGGAGGATTTTCAATAGCAAGTCTTTTGTTGTTGTTGTTGTTTGACTGGCAAATACTCTCCAGAGGCAAGAAACACCTGCTTTCAGAGTCAGGTCCCTTATAGACTTGTTTTTCTGTGCTCCTGTGCAAAATTGTTCCTGGAAATTGAACGTGTAGGGAAAGGGGGGGAAAAAAAGTCCAAAGAAAATAATTACAAGATTGTAAAATAGACCAGTGTCCTGTAAACCTGTGAGTAATGGTGACAGTGTGTTTTGGGGATCCTTGACAAAGCTCTGTGTTGAAAACCTCCTGTTGGCTTTTAAAGTTTTATGGCAGAAGTATAAATTTATCTGAATGTAGAATACTACTCTCTTTTTTTGTTATTTTCAAGTGCCCTTTCCTGATATACCCGTTTCAGCAGTGGGAAAAGCAAAAGAAGTGGTGTGATTTTGAAAGAAATCTCATTTTTCAAAGTGGAGATCATATTTTGGGGATGCCTGTTGCACACATGTGCACCCACTCTCCTCGTCCCACGTGCTGCTGTGTGGGGGACTGTCACCAGTGCATTGCATGCCAAAACTTCAATTTCGAGGAATTAGTTCCTAAAGATGCGTGGCAACCCTCTGTATTCACTGCCTGCTCCAGCATGTTCTGTTTGTTGACCTGAGGAATCGGGTGCGTTTGCTTTCAGAAAGTCCTTTGAATGGCTTTAAATAGAATTTCTTGCACTGTTTCGTCCCCCTGAAGGATGTGCTAAGATTGTACTTTCCTTTTATCTGCTTATTTAGAGACGGAAGTCCATTTGAGTCCTACACAAATGGAAATGCTGGCTTATTAAAAAAAAAAAGCTTTCCAAATTTATTTAAATATAGCTGCAAAGGGATATATACATAGCCCATGAGGATTTAGGACTTTGAAATGGCAGAGCTTTTGAGAAAAGGCAATGGGTAAGACTGGAGATGCAGTGTTTTCTTAGGCAAATAGGAGAAATGAATGAACCATGACTGAGCTGCACATAAGTTGATCTGTATTTTGGATTTATTCTGTTTTGTTTTGGTCTTTGAGCAAACATCAAAAGGGGATAACTATTCTTGGTTACTGTAGTGATTTGTAATTTTGTCTTTATTAAAAGACTAAGAGTGTTTGTGAGTCAACAGGACTGCCCAGATTTGGAAAGGTCAGTCTGAAGATGCACTTTTAAACCGTGGATTCTGAAGCTGCTGGGCTGGCTCAGTGTTCATCTGTTTTAAACACCCCGAGGTGAGCAGAACCAGAGAGGCCCCGCCAGGGCAGACACTGCTCAGCCAGGTGTCAGACTGCAGAAAACCTGATTTGTCTGTGAAAGGGCTTTTTACAAGAGAGGGGCACATGAAGCAGCAGCCTGACAGAAAAGGTCAAACCAGCTGCTGAACCGACATCGGTGTCACACAGAAAGTTCTCTCTCACTGTCCTCCCGTTGTGGTGACACTGAGGTGCAGAGGGGTTGTTCTGATGGCGTAGTTTCCTTGTGCGTTTCATGAAATGCCCTGCTCCTGGGTCCCAGCTGGTTTGGAGCAGCTGGAGTTACCACCTAAAGCCAAAACAGCAGAGCCAGACCAAGATTTAGGCAGAAATCCATGCTGGCCACCTTAGCTCTCCCAAGAGCTGGAGTGTGACGTGGGCCTGGCAGTGTCCTGATGTCTGCAGTCTGGTACGGTCACAAATACTCTGTTTTTCCTTCACCTTAGGGATCCTTTTCATTACTTTGTGTGAAAGATTTACTATGCGTAATTACAAAAATAAAAAAGATAAAACAGTAAATATGGGGTAGTGTGTTTTATGTCAAGGGCCTTGGCGTGGTCATCAGGCCCAATGTGCACGAGGTTTAATAATGTTCTCCATGACGTGCAATTAAGAAGAATGTAATTTTATTTATTGTATAAAGTAAATCAATGTCCAAGTCAGTGTCTGGTGAAGGAAGGAACATGTCATGCTGCAGTGTCACGTGGAATGTCACCTCTTGCCAGCTCAGCTTTAATGGTTGCAATGGCCATGGCCTGGTGGGGCACTGGGAACGTGCAGTCGTGGGGGGCAGCAGAGCAGGGACAGGGTTGTCCACACAAGACCAGACCTGATGTGTTGCTGCACCCTCAGCTTCTCTTTCCCACCATTTCAGCTGATGGTGTCTGGTTTTGGGGTGTGGGGTGGGTGTTGCACCAGGACCTTCTCCTGACCATGCCCATACTTGGGATGACCTAGTTGTGGCCTTCCATTACCTGAAGGTACTGACAGAGAGCTGGAGAGGGACTTTGGAAAGGGGNTGGGCTCCCTGGGCAGCTCTGGAGAGGGAAATCCATTGCTCCAGGGCTGGGTAGGAGAAGGCAGACCTGCTCTCAGAGGACCATCCCTTCCGGAAGACCAACAGGCAGGAAACCCAGCAGCTGTGTAATTTGTTGGTGAAGTGGGAGTTGTGTTTGTGGAGCCTCATGCACGGGTCCCTGGTGAGGCAGAAATCCTCCTTTCTCGGGCAGTAGAGTGAGACTCGGATCTCGCTGTGAAAGTGGGATGGGGGTTGGAAGATATAAATGCATGGGGCATCATTCAGTTCGGCAAAAGCAGTCCAAAAACCTGCCAGGTTTCCTGGCATTTCTTGACCCTAATAGCCTAAAACCAAAGAGTATTGGCAAGTTAGAGGGAAAAAAAAAAAAACCAAGCTGTTTTGTACGTGCCACTAGATTGTTGATCTACCAGTTAAACAGGAAAGGAAGAAGCAAACAACTCCCCTCCCTTCTTTGGAAACTCTAAAGGTTTTGTACAACCTTTTCTACTGGTTTTATCATTGCATATGTTGTCTAATTCAGCCAAGTAAAGGTCAAATCTCATCTATTTAGTCAGCCCCAGGCTCTCTCCTAATGGATTTGGCTTGGTCTGCAAAAACTCCGCCTTCTGTGCTGGAAGAGCAGGAGTTTTCTATATGATTGCAATCCTAGAATTCAATTCCTAGATTCACCTGACCACTGCAAACCCTGTCCCATTTCTACCCATTCCCCCTTTGGCCACCTTACCTAAAAATTTGTACCATTGGTACTGGCAATACTGTAAAATTCAGCATCCCAGCCGCTTTTGTGTTTGATTCATTGTTAATTTGGGGATTTGAGGGAGATACTAGTATTGTATTTATTGTCTGTTACTGCTAACAACTGGCAGTGTTTAAGGTAACAGCTGCACGTCTGAGCAAGGCACAACAGCCTCGTCCCGAGCCCCTGGATTCTGAAGCCTCAGCTCCGGACGCATCCTGGCAGAAGCCGTGGTGGCTGTGAGCTCTCAGTACGGTGCAGGTGTCCCTGGAGACTGACTTGGCAGGGCAGGATGTCCTGGGTGCCACCAGGTTGGCTGTCGGGGTTAGGCTGGATGGAGCTGGGAGCTGTTTTGGGCTTGGCCAGAAGGCTGACTTTTAAACTCTTGAGAGTTACTCATTGATGGTGCCTTTGCACAGGTCAGTCGTGACACTCAGATGTGTGTGAAGGGTTCAGGGAAAGGATCACAAGGCAGGGAGTTTCCCTGTTCTTTTCACTTTCAGGAAAGGAGCCTGTTGGCAGGACACCCTCGGGCTGCTGTGACATCACCAGGCAAGTGCTCCAGGCCATGCTCCTGCATGAGACATCAGCACACGTCACCAGCAGCGCTCATTGCCTGATAACAGCTCTGCCAGCTGAAGATAATGGTATTTCACAGACAAAAGGGCAACTCTTGCAACCTCCATTGACCCCAACAGCAGAGCTGCACTTCCTGCTGTGACTTTGGGAACAGCGGCTCGTAAGGGGCAGGGCAGGGAGGTGCTGTGGGCAGTGGAGACCGTGGTTTAAAGTGATTATGGAGTGTTTGGGTTGGAAGGGACTTTAAAGATCCCAGGGCTGGAGCCCCTCTGCTCTGCAGCCAGCCTGGGACAGCTGGGGGTGCTCCCCTGCACAAGAGAAGGCTCCAGGGAGAGCTCAGAGCCCCTGGCAGGGCCTAAAGGGGCTCCAGGAGAGCTGCAGAGGGACTGGGGACAAGGCCTGGAGGGACAGGACACAGGGAACGGCTTCCCAGTGCCAGAGGGCAGGGACAGATGGGATATTGGGAAGGAATTGCTGGCTGTGAGGGTGGGGAGGCCCTGGCACAGGGTGCCCCGAGAAATTGATGGGACCGTGGAAATGGCTGCAGAGTTGTTTTCTCAAAAGCAGCAACCCATGAGCTACATCCCTCCTTGGCAAGCTCCTGACAAGAGATTTTGGCATCCCTTCACTGGGAATACCGGGGCTGTCCCTGGAGTAACAGCACTGTAAAAATGCTTTGCATTTTGAGGGCAGTTAGCCCCGAACTGCGAGGTTCCAGCTGAGATTACAGCTTGTAATCATTCAATCATCGATGCTGGGTTATTGCTGGGTGGATGCATTTTGGATGTTGGGGCTGTGCTGCCTGCCTGCAAATGAGTTACTCCAAGGAGCCGTGTTTGGTGTTGGAGGCTCTGCTACCACCCATGGACTGTGATAGCCCTTACATGTACTCAGATAAACAAAAATGTCACTATCGGTGAATCCCTCCAGATCACGAATCCAATACACCGTGGAGCTGCCAAACTGGGACGATTTGAATGAGAGATTTAAAGAGGAGAGATGATTTTTTTTTTTTTAAATGCTGCTGAAGCGCACGGCATAATCCTTCATCATCACTTTAAAAACTGTCTTAAAATTAATCCAAGATGAATATGTCTTGGCAGACGTGATGAAACGTTCAGCTGTACATAATGTTTTTGCCAGATGTCTTGGCAAACTAAATGGCAGACTTCAGTCTTCCTTGCAGTCACTTTGTGCTGCTGAAAGCCCTGAATGTGATGGCACCCAGGGAAAATTGAGGATCCGGAGAGGAGCAGTGACAAAGTAGGTGACGTCCTGATGATGCTACCCTGGCCCCTCCTCCTATTTATGAAACGACAAAAAAATGCTTTTCAAAGAGCAAAACAGCTTATTAAAAATTGGCAATTTAGACTAGGAACAGCTGTCCTTGGCCTGCTGCTTCTATTTTTGTCCCCGGAGCTGTTGTCAGGGTCCATCCCCTCTCCCGGTGCAGCTCCTGCATCCCAGTCTGCAGTGCCCCCCCTTCCGTGAATACTGCTGGGTGTGGGGCTGGGGATACAGGGGACCAGGGGGGCTCAGCCCAGCCAGAGCTGTCTGTCCCTGTTTAAGGACTGTATCACCTCAAGAATAACGGGAATAAACCACTCAGGCAAAGCCATGTCTGGCGATTCAAAGCCTCTTCCAAAACAGGTTCTAGAAGACCTAAAAATGTGGGTTTTTTCCTAAAACAGCCTTGTGTGTTGTTTTGTTGGTCAGGCTGTTGCTAGAGGGGGGAAAACCCACCATCATTCCTTGGTGTGGGATATTCAGTATCCATTATATTCACTGGGCTGAGCTTCGGATTAAACGTTCTGCTTAGTGCCTATCAGTGTCCTGTCTGTGTCTCTGCAGTGCTGAGCAGTGGAGCAGAGACAACCAACAGAGCCGTTGTCACCCTGAAATGAAGCTCTTTGTGATGGCTCCAGGAAAAAACCCTCACCTTCCTCCCCCCCCAAAAAAGCATCTTTGGCGTCTGCAGTCTTGCAAGTCTCTCCCAACTGAAGTACAAAGTGAAAATTAAATTTAAATTCTTTCCTTTCTCCTAAATCAAATCTCACAGGCGCCAATTGCCCTTTAAAAGGTCAAGCTTTTAGCCCACAAAATTGTAATCGATACATTATTGACCTAAACAATGGCCATAAACTACAGGCCGCCCTTGTCTCCTTGCTTGGCTTCTCCTCCTTCCTGGTAGAGCACATTCGGGCCAGGAAAGTGGCCCTGGTGAAGGTGGGATGGAGAGGGCTCGTAAAACCTCGCATCCACAGCAGGGCTGGAGAAACATGAGTGTCACCAGCACCCACAAAGCAGGATTGCCTGTGCTTGCTTGCTTGCTTGCTTCCTTCCTTCCTTCCTCCCTTCCTTCCCTCCCACTGAATTTAGTAAATGTTCTCCCTGTTTGGCCAGTTTTGGACTGGAAAATGCCCGGCTGGCCTGGTCAGCAGGTGGCTTTCCCACACATCCATCCCTAACACAGACCCAGGAGATGTTTTCCAGCAACTCTTCTTTCCCTCCTCACCATGCTGTGTTTCCCTGTTCAGTTAGGGACGTACACCCACACCAGAGCCACACCAGCAGGTGACCAAGGGTCCCACATCCAGGTCACCGTGGCCACCAGGACCAAAGGTGGCCTTGGGACGATGGAGGTGATGCTCCTCAGGACAGGGAATGAGAGGATAGAGCCCAGCCCGTGTCTCCCCACAGAAGGGAAGGAGTAAGAGGCTGGAGCATGGGTATGGGTGGGTTGATGCCACGTTTGAGGGCATCAGCCTCCCCACTGGTGTGTACCAGACAGATGGTAGAGGCCCTTCTTGACTCTTTGGGGAAGAAACAAACATTTTCAGTCAATACCTTCCTGCTTGTTGTCATTGACTCTGTGCAGCCAAGTGAAAGTCCAGTGAGTACCCAGAGGAGCAGTGCTAGAGAATAAGCCAGAAGCCATGGTCCCGACTTCAAGGAGTGATTAATTAGGAGGAAATTACACTGATTAGGAAGGGACTGAGCCTAGACAGGCAGCTTGGATGTGTGTATGTGTATAGTGTGTACGTGTGTATATGCAGTACATATACATAGAGACAGAGAATTTACATATACACATGTCAAAATGACACATCATTTTTATTTATGATTGATTTTATAATATATTATCTATAAAATAACCCCCTTTCTGATGTACCACCCTGACTGATGAAGGGCCACGAGTGGGAGCACAGCACTGGCTGGGTTTGGGTGGGTGCCCTGGAGAACACTACAAAGAGGCAATGGACAGGTGGTGGCCACAGGTGACACCTCAGCTGCATTTGAGGCCAGCCTTTGAGGTGACACCAGGCTTTTTCAGGCATCAAGGGGTGCAGGGAGGACTGGGACAGCACATCCCGAGTCACAGGCTGTCGGTGCCGGATCCACCTCCTCCGTTACCTTGTGCCGTGCGTGTTTATGTTGTGGCTACGAGCGTTAAGTCAGGGCAGATTAGTTGTGTTTGTGCAGCTGCCAGCCTCGCTGCTGTGACATTTCCATCTGCCCCGCTGTTGTATAACCCTCTGCTCCCGATGAAATTAAGAACGAGGAAGAAATCCCTTCCTTCCCCAACCCTCACGCCAGGGCAGCTCAACCGCAGCCTTGGGCATCAAGTTCCAAAACTTTCCTCCAACGTGGGCCTGAAATCCCCTGTCTTGCGCCGTGGCCTTGGGCTGCTCTGCAGTCAACAGACATCAAAAGCCTTGTTTGTACCGGTGTGCTTCAGCATCACATCTGGCTCTGATAAGCTTCAAGGCCTGACAGCCTTCTTCAGGTCAAAACAATTCAGGAGTGGGTCCTGGGAAGCCCATCTTTCTTCTCTCTGGTGTGCTGCAGCAGCAGCCAGCAGCAAGGGCTGCAGCTGCCCACGCTGTGGCAGACCCTTCCCCTACCTCCTCCCTCAGAAAAGGTACAGTAGGATGGAGAGCATCCCTGAAACGTTCCAAATCACAGCCTGCAAAGACCTGGCTGGTGGATCCAGGACTTTTTCCTTCAGTCTGGAGCTCAGATCTGGGGCTCATGAAGGTGGGAATAGTGGCCTGCTACACCTTCTTCCCAGTCAGTGTCCCCAGCCCCATAACAGACCCTGGGGGCTGGAAGTTGTCCATTGAATACTCTCGATTTTAGAGACTCAGAAGAGGATTTGTCACTCTGCACTCCCAGTTTAAGGCTGGGTGGAGAGGGGTGAGGCTCAGGACAGGTGGAGAGGGGCTGGGGTTTTTCCTGATGCCTTTGCAGCACTGCCCCTCCGAGTTTTAAGAGTATCTTTGCTTAGTAGCTTTTTCCTACCTCGACAGTAACCCTTGGGATGGCAACTTAGTGGGGTGCGTGTGGGAGATGATGAAAGACAGGGAGATGAAGAAACTTGTGCTAAACACTCTGTTGGCTCTTGGCCTGAGACGCTGGGCCTGCTCAAGGCCTTGCCAAGATCGTTTTCTCTGGGAGGATACGCTGATGATGACAGCCAGGTATTTCTTTGATGCAATTCTGTGCATTAATGGGGAAAGTACGTAAAGTCCCATTTCCCTGAACACCACGGGACCGTGTCGGCTGCCACAGCCTGGAGCCCAAGCCCGAGCCTGCCTGGAGCCACCCCTGCACACCCCGGGTGCCTCCCCACGCCCTCACCTCACGCATTTCCCCAGATCCCTTTTTGGACCCTTCCTGGCACTCTGCTGGCTTGTTCTTTGGTTTCTCGTCCTTCTGACATACTTAAAATACGCACACACCCCCTTTTGTGCGAGCAACTGCAACATAACCAGGGCCCTGGGAGGATGGGCAGTCTCTCCTCCATCCTGTACAGAAATTCCCAGAGAAATTTCTCCCTTTTGAGTGATTTTGAGCTATTTCCATGGTGGTTCCAAGCCTGCATGAGAGTTTTTCCTGGTTTGGCTTGTCTTGGGGTGACAGACATGGTTTTAATCAAGCGGGGGTGAAGATGCCTGCCTTCCTTTAGTCCCAAGGCAATGTGGCAAATTGGCCAAGCTGATGCTCAGCTTCAGCAGAACAGACCCTCAGATAAGAGTGAGGACTGACGGTGGCACAAGTGCTGCCTCTTGGAGGAGAGGATGTGATCTGCAAGGTGCCTGGGTCCTGCCTGGTGGAAAGGGTTGGGGGTCCCTTGACACTGCCACTGTCCCCAGAGAGTGGCTCCATGGGGTGTCCAGCCCACACTGACCCTGGGCGTGGAGCAGAATCACCCAGGGGTTGCCTCTGGGATCAGCCAGCACTTGTGACAGAAAAGATTGTTTCCCAGAGAAGCTGTGGCTGCCCCTGGATCCCTGAAAGTGTCCAAGGCCGGGTTGGACAGGGCTTGGAGCAGCCTGGGACAGTGGAAGGTGTCCCTGCCCATGGCAGGGTGGGATTGGATGGGCTTTAAGGTCTCTTCCAATCCAAACCATTCTGGGATTCTGTGGTTCTATGAAAAATCTTCCTCAGGGTGGAGAGGAAAACCCAGGGAGAGGTTTGCAAAGACCAGACCACCCAGAGGCTGCCCAGAACTGGGAGGAGCAGGAGTCTGTGTAAGCCATGCCTGGACATTGCTCTGGATGGATGGTCAGAGGGAGACAGGGACCAACAACTGCAGCAATGCAATGGGGGAGAAAAGGGAATTTATTCTGGGGGGAAAGGTACCGAATTTGGGGGGTCTGCCCGAGATAAATTTGTGCATGGGCTGTCGGGCAGAGAGAGGAACCCCGGGGGCCACTTAGGGCATTGAGTAGCCCAGGTTTCCACCACGCTTCTAGCGTGATCTGTTTTTCCTGGGAAAACGAATCCTTCCTTTGCAGCATTCATGAGAGTGGCCCACGCACGGAGCAACGTAAGAAGGGAATGGCCTTTTTTGGCCACTGTGCTCAGGACAGAATGTCTCGGAACATAATGAATGAAACACAAATGTGTGACTGGCGCTGACGCCGCTGTGCGTTACCCCGTCAGCACCCCGGCGTGAGCTGGGGGTCACGGCCAGCACGCTCACACGTGAAGCAGCACAATGGAGATAGAGACCTCCTTTTCTGCATGGCAGACCCCTGTGGCTCCTTCATGGGCAGCACACCAGGCACTGAGTGCACCGAGGGTACCAAGAGAGAGCGGAACATCTGGACTGCTGTTCAGTAAACAAGACGTGGGCAAGTCACGCCCCTCCAGATAATCTCTTGTTCAAAGTGAAAGCTCGCCACAGAAATTTGGAAAAGGAGGTGGAATGAGTGGGGCAGGACTCCTATTATGCTTGGAAACTATTTAAATATGTCAATATTAAGGGAGCATAATTACCACTCAAGCAATTCCAGCAAACAAGTCGGTAACAGTGCCTGCTTTACGGGAAGTGCATTTCCTCTTGGCAGTCTCCTGGCTGGGGATTATCGAGTGTGCAGCTCTCCCTCCATCACTTCACTGGGGGACCTGCACCTCCCAGCCAGGCAGGGCCACAGAGCGAGGGGCTGGGGTGCTGTAACATGAGGGACCATGAGGGCCAACCCAACCCCCTTGCAAGCGACGCCCTAACCCCTGGAAAGGTCTGCTGTGGGTCTGAGGACACTGAACAGCCCCATGCTGAGAAGCACCACCCCATGCTGTTCTTGGGGTCAGTGGTGACCATCATTTCTGTGGTCGAGGTCACCAGGAGTAGCCCGGTGCTGTTCTGCTTCCCAGAGCATCTGCCTGGATCCTCTGTTGCAGCCCGGCTGTGGAAAGAGTCAGAGGCAGGAGATGGCTGCGGTTCCGGGACTGGACTCTGTACCCAGATCTCCTGAGTCAGCTCCCAGCATCACCACCGATGTCCATGTCATGTCAGAGGAGTCACTTCACCCTCGGTGACGCTGGCTCCGGCCTCAAAAGCCTTCCTGTGGTCCAGCTCCATGTCAATGCAGGGTCACTCTCTGGCTTGGGGAAGTTACTCAGGCCTTTGACTCCTGGTTTGAAAACACTGAACCCAAAAGTCAGGTTCCTTGAGCCATTAGTCACTGAGGAAACAACAGCTTCCCAAAGCTCCTGAGAACCTTCCCAGGGCTGCTGAGGGACAACCTCCCCCTCCTGTCGGAGATGCTCGGGGCTCATGTGGTCCAGAGAGACACTGAAACCGGATCATTCCCGTGAACAATGGGAATTATCTCACGGGAAAGCTGCCCTGTAGAGTGGCCACCCTGCAGCTGTCTCCTCTGGGATCACACACAGGTGCTGCTGACCACTCAGCTACCCAATGCCATTTACACAATAACCCACTAAGGACACAAAACCCCCTGATCCTCAACTAAAGAGGTGCAATTAACCTGCATCACTCATTAGACAGGGCCTGTGTATAATCCTCATTACTGAATCTGGGTGTTTTCCAGCATCTCTGTCCGCTGTGCACGTCCTTTCATCCACACGTTGCAGATGGTGAACCAAGATCTCAGGAGTTTGGAATGAGAGAAGCTTTAAGCTCCCTTTCAACCCAAACTATTCTGGGATTCTGTGATTTTGCCACCCCTTTGACTAGATTTGAATTGCACTGACTCAGCATTGCCTAGGATGTTCTTTACAAGCCTGATGTGAAGTGTGTGAGTGCTCATTATTGTCCATAACACATGGACCATGGTACAAACCCTTTTAAATTCGTTAAAAGCACTTGAATATTTTTAATTAATTCCTTTTCTTTTTTTTCTCAATACCCACCCAATTTGAGCCCTAATCCCATCTCATGGCTGCAGAGGAACTATAACAAAAGATTAGCTCATGTCTAATGTCTGTTTAGTGCCTGAAAGGCATCTTGAAAATGTAAAATGACACAGAAATGCTGAATAATCATATTTTGTTGTCAACGCTCCCCTTGAGCAATGCCCTTAAGCCTGACAAATGCTTGCTGCAAGTGAAGCAAACATCCTCTCATTATTTTTGAACAATCCCACCCCCTGCCCTGAAGTTTGGAGCACCATGATGGTGCCTGGCCAGCTGGGGACATTACTTTTGCTGGGGTTTTGGGTGTCCCCGTGATTTCTCAGTGCAAGGTTTGAGTTTCTGCCCATTGCTCAATCGCTGCCTGCAGTAGGAGCCCAGAAGGTGAGGGGATGATGTGCATGTCCCAGACACCAACATCTGCACGGCTGTGGAGCCAGCCAGGGGTTGTTGGGGATAACAGCCAAGGGTTGTTGGTAAGAGCACACACGAGGAAGACCAGGATGTGGCTGGAGATGGGGCCACATGGAGGAAGGGCAGCACTTTTCTGGGACAAACCTTGTTCTGGCTCCTGGAGCAAAGCACAGCCTGGCTCAGCACAGCAATGAGGTCAAGAAGTGGCCATGGACTTTAGCAAACCTTTGACACCGTGTTCCACATCGTTCTCGTGGCAAAGCTGCAACCCTTGGCTTGGACAGGTTCACTCTCAGCTGGGCTCACCGGTGGCTGATGGTGAGGCCCAGAGAGTGGTGGGGAATGGGGCCACATCCAGCTGGGGCTGGGCACTGATGGGGTTCCCCAGGACTCAGGATTGGAGTCACCCTGACCCCCTGGCAGCTCCAGGCTGGGGCAAAGTGCCTGCAAAGCTGGAAAAGGCCCTGGGGGTGCTGGTGCCAGCAGCTGGACATGAGCCCAGGGATGCCCAGGTGGGCAAGAGGCCCTGGGCTGTCCCAGCCAGGGTGTGACACAGCCCCAGGGCAGGGCCCGGCCCCTCTGCTGGTACTGCTGGGGCACCTCCAGTGCTGGGGACAGCTCTGGGCCCCTCACGACAACAAGGACATTGAGGGGCTGGAGCGTGTCCAGGNGCCCATCCCTGGAGGTGTCCAAGCAATGAGTGGACGTGGCACTCAGTGCTCTGGGCTGGAGACATGGTGGGGATTGGTCACAGGTTGGACTTGATGGTCTTGGAGGTCTTTTCCACCCTCGTGGATCCTCTGAATCTGTGACTGTAGAGAGGACAAGACCACCCAAGATGTCTGAAGCCTCTAAACCATTTCCAGAACGGTCCAAAAGAATGGGCTGTGCATGAGAACTGATTTGCACAAGAATTGAAAAACTTCTCTCCAGGTGAGGAAAACTTGTCCATAAAAGGTGCCCCCATGAAGCCTGGATGGCACTCCCAGGACCCTGGACATCCCATCAGCTGCATGGATCAGTGCTGGAGCCAGTACTGAGGATTCTTCTTTCTCCCTTTCCTTCCATTCTCTCTCCCCCTCTTCAATTCATCTCTCTCTTCCCTTTCTCTCTACCCCGTTATCGAAATCCCATTGCTGTGTGCTTACATCGGGATATCAGGGACTAACACACCAATTTCCATGACAAGTGTGTAATTCACTGATAAAACTTTGTAAGATTTTGCAGACCCTCTGACTTTTGTCTTTCCTTTGATCACGAGCACCTGCAAATCCTGGGTGCTCTCTCCTCCTTAGGGGTGGGATTCCACGAGGCTGCTGCTCAGCGAGGTCCAGCCCTCAGTGCCCCAGCAGAAAGTGGCTAGGCAGCATTCCCCCATTCACACCTTTCAGGGGGGAACCCAAGCTGAGCTGCTTCATTTTCCTGTGTTTCACTCTTCATGAAGTGTGTTCACTCTCATGATTCTGAGCTCTTGCTGAAAAGCCACCACTGGAACAACAAATATTGTTTAAAGTTCTGTGTTTTGCCCATTGGCAGGGGCAGGGGACAGGCCCAGCTCTGCACTCCATCATGTTTCTTGTTGCTTCCCTCAAACCAAACCAACCCATCCCAGAGCTGTGTCCGTGCTTTTCTGCCCAGGCAGCCCCAGGTGGCAGCGTTTGGGGCAGCCTGGTGCTGCATGGATGGGCTGGAACCTGCTCCAGAGGGGCACGGTGTGCATCAGCCTGCTCCCCACAGCTGAGGTTTGATCACAACAGCGCCCGGAGCCCGGCCTCGGGATGCCGGGGCGGCTCCCCACTCGCGCCAGGCTCCTGCTCTCCCTCATCAGCGGGGCCAGGCGCTGTGGTGTGCGTAGTGTGAGGAGGGCGAGCCTCACTAACGCACTCAGGGAGCCACTTGTGGGAAAAAAACCCCAAAAAAATCTTTAGAGGAGGCAGCTGAGGAAGGTCCTTTCCCTCGTCAGCCGGCGCAGCTGCCGTGCTGCTGCGGGGTGTGAGGGAGGCCGGGCCCTCGCAGCCACCGCGGCGCTGGGGCCCCGTTAATTACGGAGAGCTGGCAGCAGCAATAATCCAGCACGGGAAAGACAGGGAGCAGCTGGAGTGAATCC
>VWZW01008125.1:31016-47564 GCA_013397115.1 Edolisoma coerulescens | reverse complement strand
CCTTGCCCTTTCCTCGTGGGACACACGGCTTGGGAAGGATGGACTTCCTCAAGGGGAGACAGTTGTAGTTGGTGGCTGAAACTGAATTCCTTAAATTGAGGGGCTGTTAGGAACAGCCCAGCCAAAACCTAATGTGGATCGAAATACAGGAGCTGGAAGCCTGAATCCTTTGAGATCAATGAGTCCTTCGAGGCTGGTGATAAAAATGCTGTTGTCTTCGGTAGGGCCAGAGCACAAAGACAAACCCAGCTGTGTTACAAGGAGAAATTGCTCTCCTAAAGCATCAGGTCACTTAAAAGAGTGATTCCTGGCTGTGATCCCAACAGCTCTGCACTCGGAGAGAGGGCTGAGACACCAGCACTGAGCAACCTTGATTCTTCATGTCTGGTTTATTTGTTTGATGAAAAATCATCAAGGAACGAATGAGAAAAGTAGTTCTTATTTTTTTCTGCCACATAAATGTTAGGGAAAATAATTTCTCTTCCCTGTAATTAACCTTGGGGAGGAACTTCTGTGACGGGCATTTCACCCCAGCTGTCACTGAGAAAGATGGATTGGAAGATGTAGAAGGGAAATAAGGAGATTTAAAAATAATCTAGATTCCATTTCTCTGTCAGATGTAATTTAAAGAGAGCCTAACCGTCCACATCTCTTTCCCTGCAGACAAAACAAGGTGCAAAGTAGATCCCTTCAGCAGCACTTGAGGTGATTAAGAGAAAGGCTTTCACAGAATATATTTCCCTGAATAAACACCAGTCTGATTCCCAGTTTCTGCCCCAGGTACCCATGGCCAGTGATTGCTGCATCTCCCAAAATCAATTTCGTATGGGGAGGAAAAAACAACCTGTGGGTGCAAAACACCAGGGAAAGCAGATTGTCCTCTTAGGCAACACGAGGTTTCCAGGGAGACACACAGCCAGCCTGGTTTTCATGGAAATGTTGAATACCCAGCTCTGAACAGCCTCAGACACCCCTGGCCTGGAAAGACCCGCAGAGGCAGAGCATCCTGCTTGTGCCATGTTTTCATATGGATGCAAGCTTGGCTTTCAACCACAGTGTCCTAATGGAGATTAAACAACTCCACAAACAGCTGCTCTGTGGTGATATCAAGTGGGGACTGGATGAATTTATCAATTTAGATGGAACCGGGGAAGTTCTGCTAATGCACTTGAACAACAAAGGTGCACAGATGGCAACTGAAATGCTTAGGGAACTTCTTAAGAAAAATCCAGCTGAGCCTTATAAACAAATGTCCTTTGTAAAACCAGCATCTGAGGAGCGAGGGAGAGACACTCTGTCTGAACCACTTTAATTAAAATATTAATTTTTTTGCCATCAGGGACCTGCCTGAAGCACGAGATGTTTAAATTATCAGTATGGTTGCAACAACCACATGGCTGTAGGGAGTAAAAAGGGAAGGCAAGATTTGCATGCCGCCCATCAGTGCTTGTTAGGGAAAGGGCAATTAAGAGAAAAAAAAAGAAAAGAAAAAAGAAAAAGAAAAAGAAAAAGAAAAAGAAAAAGAAAAAGAAAAAGAAAAAGAAAAAGAAAAGAAAGGAAAAAAGAAAAAGAAAAAGAAAAAGAAAAAGAAAAAGAAAAAGAAAAAGAAAAAGAAAAAGAAAAAGAAAAAGGAAAAGGAAAAGAAAAAGAAAAAGAAAAAGAAAAAGAAAAGAAAGGAAAAAAAGAAAAAGAAAAAGAAAAAGAAAAAGAAAAAGAAAAAGAAAAAGAAAAAGAAAAAGAAAAAAAAAAGGAAAAGAAAAAGGAAAAGGAAAAGCAAAAGGAAAAGGAAAAGAAAAAAAGAAAAAGAAAAAGAAAAAGAAAAAAAGAAAAAGAAAAGAAATCGGCTTTATAAAATTCTTTCCTGCTCATTTTTGTGCGGGCAGGGGTGTTTTGTGCGGGCAGGCACCTTGTATACATTCACAGAGGCCTTTGAAGCTGCCCAAACACAAAACATCAGGCTGATGGAGCTTGCCTCACCTGACACGCACACGGATAAGGGCAGGGGAAGGCAACAGCTTAGCTGATGGCTTTGAACTCATGCATGTACTTTCCAATTATTTAAACAGCCTGGTCAGATAAACATCAGCACCCAGGGATAGACGTTAATATTCACCAGAACAAATGTTCCAGGTTTTCAGCCCATAACTTATTCAAACCAGTTGGTGGGGAATAGGGCTGCTGAACTTGTGTTGCCTTCGAACCCAAAGCCTCCTGGGGAAGGGACTGGGCTGACCCCATCCACCTGTCCACATGCTCTGAGGGGATTCTGCCCCTCTGCCCCGCTCAGGGGAGACCCCACCTGCAGAGCTGCCCCAGCCCTGGGGGTGTCAGCACAGGAAGGACGTGGAGCTGCTGGAGAGAGACCAGAGGAGGCATCAAGTTGACCAGAGGGATGGAGCCCCTCTGGTATCAGGAAAGGCTGAGAGAATTGGGATTGTTCAGCCTGGAGCAGGGAAGCTCTGAGGTGACCTAATTGTGGCCTTCCAGTGGCCGAAGGAGCTGACAAAAACATGGAGAGAGACTATTGACAAAGGCCTGGAGTGACAGGACAGGGGGAATGGCTTCACACTGCCAGAGAGTAGGTTTAGAGTAGATAATGGGAAGAAATTGTTCCCCGTGAGGGTGATGAGGGCCTGGCACAGGGTGCCCAGAGAATCTGTGGCTGTCCGTGGATCCCTGGGAGTGTCCAAGGCCAGGCTGGATGGGGCTCGGAGCAGCCTGGGATAGTGGAAGCTGTCCCTGCCATGGCAGGGGGGGGGACAGGATAAGCTTTAAGGTCCCTTCCAACCCAAACCACTCTGTGGTTCTGTGACATATGAACAAGGGAAACTGCTGGGTTTAAGTGATATTGTGTTTGAAAGGTCTGCAAGGGTGCTCCAGCATCAGAGGAGCTGCTCCCCTGCAAGATCTCATTAGCTAGGACAAGGGGTTTATATTTTGTAGGGGAATCAAGCAGGCTGCATCCTCGGCCAGCTTCCACCCCTGCTGCCCTCCCAGGGCGAATCCATCCATCTCCACCTGGAGCCTGTGCTTCAAAACCAGGTCCGCATTAATGCTGGGACAATGCTGCTCTGCCTCCGGTCACCTTGGACGAGTCCCTCTTTGGACTGTCTAAGGGCAGCCAGGCCCTTCAAAAGGTTCTGCAGCTCTTGCTGCCCACAGCAGGGTTTGAGGCCAGAGGAGTACCTGAGGCACTGATGAGTAAATGCTAATTAACTATAACGCATATTCTGGTCTGTGGCTCAGCAGGACACCCAGACATGATCTCCACGCCCAGCGTGTACCATCAGGTGGAATTAACAACTTTCTCATCGGAAGTTCACGCCAGGAGATGGTGCCCTGGGGCAGGGGTGAAGGGCACACATTCCAGCGTGGTGCCCAGGGGCCCAGGCTCAGCCTGCCCTGGTCAGCCAAGCCCCGCAGTAAACCACTGCACCACCTCCTCGGGTCCCTTGGTGGCTGTGTCAGGCTCGGTGCACCTTTGGTGGAGATGGATGGAGGGAGGAGAAGAGGAGAGGTGGGTTCTGCAGAGCACCAGGAGGAAGAGTTTGCTGTGGGTTACCAGAGTTACATCGTTCTTTATGCACTGGTTTTACTGGCCTCTGCAAACCCAAGCAGTGAGGGAAAAACAAGAACACACTGAAATCATGGAACCAGGGAATGGCTCGGGTTGGAAGGGGCCTTTAAAGGGCATCCAGTCCAGCCCTCCTGCAAGGAGCAGGGACACCTTGAGCACACTGGGAGTCCCTTTAAAAATGGATTTTGCTATCCTCTGAAACTGTACAAGCCAATGGCAGGGGTGTGTACTGGCGTTTCTGGAAGCCACGGGACATAAGTGGTGCAGGGACTGGGGCCAGGGGTGTGAATTTTCATGGTTAAGAGGTCTGTGTCTTCACTGCTTCACCACAGCCAGCCACATGTGGACAAGAGGGACATCTTGTCTTCTTTGGAGGCACAATAAAACCATTCACAGGCTGGAAGATGGAGGAGTTATGCCATAATAATAAAAACTACTGTGTGTGCTGTGCCAGTCAACTTCCCCTTGAAACCAAGCCCTGCCATGTGCTTTATTCCCTGGCATTCAATTCTAAACGTATTTCCCATTTCCTTTTTGAACGAGGACAGAAAATGCTGTCATGTCAGGGAGGTTCAGGTGATTTTTCACTGTGCAAAGCAAAATAATTTCACTTCACGAGCAGCCATGGGAGGCCTTACATCAGACACTGTCCTGTTACCTGGAAATCAGCTCGACAAAAGGATTCCAATTTCTCAGCAGCCACAGGAGTAATGCTCTGGGCCTTCCTGTAAGCGTGCTATTTACATTGGAGGCATTTCATGGGATAGGTGGAGACTTCTTTTAAGAAAAAAAAAAGAATTATATATTGATGCTCAGCTTTTTCATACTTACATGCTAATGTATCAAATGCAGCATAATGGCCAAGAGCTGCAAACCCTGGCCCAAGCCAGCACTTCCTGAGGCCCACAGAGCAGAGACCACTCACACCAGCGGGAGCTGGGGCTCTGCAAGCACCAGAGAACACAAACAACTGAGAGCAAAACTTTTCAGAAATCCATTAAAGAAAAGGCTGGTGCCAAATCAATAAAGATTGCCAGACGGATTAGCTGATGTACAAAACAGGAAAGAGTGAATCGTGTATTCACCTTTCCTGCACTCACTTCTGGCACATCCCACCTGCCCCCCATGGACTGGAAGGAGATCAGGTGGATTTGTGGGCACACAAAGTGTTACCCTAAAGAACTGGACTCGGTGGTTTTAGCACAGGTTTTTTTCTTCAATTGCATATAGTCACAAATAGATCCTTTCTGTTTCTTTACATGACTCAGAAGCTAATTCACAGGTTATTTAGTGCAGATCGTTTCTGACAATAGTCAGAATTCCAGTTCAATGGCAATTCTAACTTGTCATTTACAGATTATCCAGTATGAACCAAATATCAAGATCCCATTCTTGCTCTTAAGTCACAAGTTTTATACTTGGAAAAGGCTTTGCAGGTTTTAGGAACACACAGTGGTTGGCCCGAGTTTATTTCTCAGCCATTCTTAGAAAAGAAGAAGCTGTATATAACATTTTGGTGTCTAATTATGAGGCCCATTTTAGTGCTCTATCTGCTGCTCTTATGCACTGGTGCTTGTATTGTAGAAAAAGCTGAAAAGTGCCTTTACAATTCATTCTCTAGTAAAGCAGAGAGATGCACTGGTCAAGCCACTCTGAACAGCAAAGGTGTCCTCCCCCTCAGGCCACCTGTCCCAATTTTCTCCTTGTCTGTGGTTCCTGTGGAGTCCCCCTCCTTACTCTGGGGTTTCCTGAGATGCTGGGAAGCCACCCAGCTTTTGTCTTAGGCAGGAGGGTCTGAGCACATGGATATATCACATAATCATGGAATCATAGAATGGGTGGGAAAGGACCTTGAAGATCATCCTGTCCCCCCCCCTGCCATGGGCAGGGACATCTTCCACTGTCCCAGGTTGCTCCAAGCCCCATCCAGCCTGGCCTGGGACACTGCCAGGGATCCAGGGGCAGCCACAGCTGCTCTGGGCACCCCGTGCCAGGGCCTCCCCACCCTCACAGACAGCAATTCCTTCCCAATATCCCATCTGTCCCTGCCCTCTGGCACTGGGAAGCCATTCCCTGTCCCCAGTCCCTCTGCAGCTCTCCTGGAGCCCCTTTAGGCCCTGCCAGGGGCTCTGAGCTCTCCCTGGAGCCTTCTCTTGTGCAGGGGAGCACCCCCAGCTGTCCCAGGCTGGCTGCAGAGCAGAGGGGCTCCAGCCCTGATGGAAAAGTCCATATTGCTGGTATTTTCTCCCTGGAGTGCATCGGGGCAATTCCCAGCTGTGTTTCGCAGAGAGCTGCCGTCATCCGAAGACATTCAGGAGCCTCAGGCATCTAGGACAGGTTTCCAGGAAGACAAGTGAACTCCAGAGATGCAGGAATGGAAACAATAACCCAGTTCTGGATTTGGCAAAAGGACAAGGGCTTATGTCCGGAAACAGGGCGGAGGCGTGAGGGGCTGATGCCACCCAGCAGGGAGCCGGGGCTGCCATTTCTCTGAGAGGATGGGGATTGTTTGCTCTGGTTGCTTTCCAAAGTCATTCCGATGGCTTGGAGGTGGGGGGATTTTAAGGAAACATTCGAGATGCTCATCCAAACCTTGTTTTAAAACATGGCTCAGCAAAATGACTCCCTGTTTCACACGGGAAGGCTGCTCAGTGCGTGGCAGGGAAAAGTGCTGGAGGCAGAGCAGAGGCCCTCGGGCATCTGGGGCCACCAAAGGCCAGCAGGATTTTCCAACATCCTCCACCAGGTGCTGGAAGGAAAAATATGAAAAGTCTTTGGGGTGCAGTATGACCTGGTTAAAATAAAAAATAAAACAAATCCCTAATTAACTGTGTTATGAAAGGTCCATCCCCTTCTCTGGAGGAAGGATCAACATCTTCTAGGATGGATGCTTGCTAATAAATCAAGAGGGCTTTGTTCATCTGCCAGGTCCCCCACAGGCTGGCTGGGTGGTCTTCCTGCGAGTTAAATCTCTGTAACCTCAGCATCTGCAAGATGAGTAGGAAAACTATATATTCCCTACATATTCCCTTCTCCCCTTTAATGTCAAACTCTGAAATAAATGTAAAACAATTAAGGAATCTGAGGTGCTGCTGCTATTTTTTACATAGCAAAAGCCAAAGCTCCTGGGTGAGGAGCCCTTTTAGCCTTAGTTACCACAGAGATTTTTTTAATATAGAGGGGATCCAAGAGGGGAGATGGGCAAAACCTGCCAGATCCTGAATGAGACCCCTTCTGAACAGGAGGATTTGGGCAGAACTCTTCCGTCAGCAGACTGGTAATCTCCTGCCTAGACAGGCTGTCAGGAACTGTCTGGAAACATCTCATCCTACCTTGGATATGGTGGGCACAGGAACACCATGACCTGCAGTGGACAGCCAGGCTTCAGGGCACTTATTAAACCCACTCAAGTTTCCCAGTGCTCACTAAGCCAGGGCTCACTCCGTCTCCTTATTATTGTATAGTTTTACCTGATCCTGGGTTTTAGCTAATTGCTTTTTACCTTGGATTACCTGGGCAAGGTTTTTATGTAACAGTCCTTGCTGAGATAAAACATGTGAGCAAACAGAACGTGGGCCCTGCAGGTTGGTACTGAGGTGGCTCTGACAAGAGTGTGGTCAAGAACATTGTGAAAAATGGCAAATCTGAACATCCACGGTGTCCACTGAGTCAAAGAGCTGTGTCTTAAACCACAGAGGAAACCATCCAGAGGGAACTGGATTTGTTTTTCAAAGTAGCCAGCCTAGACATAATTTTGCCACCTTGCACATTTGTATTCCCCCGCTCCCCTCTTACTGTGCTTTCGGGAAAATTTTAAGATTGCATTTTGTTATGTTCTATCACCAGTCCCGCACTGTCCCAGTGCAAACTGCAAGGTGTTAGCAAACAGTGGGAACAGCAAAAACGTTCCGCTGCTATTGTGGAAGTGTAGGTATAGAAATGTGTAGGAAGTGTACAGGAAGTGTATCTATTTGCTGAATTACAGAAAATTCCTTTCCCCCTGCAGCTGAGTGTTGGCAAAATTGGTCACTTAATTCCGAAAGTATTAATTTCTGTCAGAGAAAGTAACAGCAATTACTTCAATGTCATGGCAACACACGCCAGCACTGTGGTGCTCTCACCATCTCCTCACTGCAGTCCTCCCTTGGAAATAAAAAGGAAAAAAAATCATTATTTTGGCAGCAGTTTAGCACTGAGGCATCCTGGGGAAGCATTACCCATGGTACCAGGTCTGCTGGATTTGGGGGATCATCTCCAGTGAGCATCATTTCAGCACCCTTCAGGCAGCTGCCTCTGCTCTGCCCAGCCCAGCACTGCTATCAGTGTCAGCAGGAGGCTGACAGCACCTCCCTGAGCACACACAGAGCTTTTTTGGACAAGCAGCCTCTGAAACAACAGAGGAGCAACGTTTTGTGCATCTCAGCAGCCATCTCACAGGACCAAGGGCTTCAAGGGGCTTTGCTGGGTGGTGCAGATATGACCAGTGTGGGTGTGGGGGCTCAGGCTTTTGGCTTCGCCATGTGAGAGTAAATGTAAATTATCTTGCTCTCCGAGCTAATGGGAATAAAATCCTTACAGGCTGTAAATCACACTGAGTCTCTCTAGGATCCACAGCTCACCCTCCCAAAAATCAGCTCTCTTGCCTTCGGCCAAGGGCTCAGTCAAACGTATGGGTGGAGTACGGGCGGATTCCCAATGATATCATGGAAGGATGTGGGTTTGCCTGCGAATTCCTGTGTCTTCTCCTGAGCTAATTTCACTCTTTGTTTACTCTTATCAGGACTTCTGCAGCCAAGAATTAATTAGCAGCACTGCCTTAGTACATCGGGGTCCTACCAGTTCAAGTCATTGTATGCACACAAAGCCAAAAAGATTTGCACAGCCTAAAACAATTTTTTTAAAGGAAGTCACTACTAAGCAATATTACTGGTTGAAAACTCAGCTAATTATACCAGCAAAAATAAACACTGAAGGAGAGAGCAGCTCTCCAGTTTTGCCATATATAAAGCAAGAAATGCCAGTGTTTCGGAAGAAGATGCTTTCGTAAGGACTTTTTGACATTTTGTTTGGGTTGCTGCTTTCTGACTGCCCTGCAGCATGCCAGGTACCTGCACAGGTCAGGCCAGAGAGCCTCCCTCAATGCATTGCCTGGGCTGTGCATTTTTGCTTTTGTTCTAATTTTTGTATGGTTTTTATGGATGGGTTTGTTTGTTTGTACATTTGTTTGTGGGGTTTTTTAGTTGGTTGGTTTTTGGGTTGTGTGTTTGGGGTTTTTGGTTGGCTTTTTTTTTTTTTATTATTATTATGTGTTTCTTAAGAAGGATATAAAGTGTCCAAACAGAGTGATACTTCGTCACACAGCACTAATGGAGTTACTTGAATCGAGACACTCCGAGGTTATTTGCTTCCTCTAGTTACTAAAGTAAATAAATCGCGTGTAGATTAAGTGCTGGGCGATGAAGGCAACATTGTACAATATCCCCCAGCAGACACTTACATTCACGAGATAAGATACATGGCTGAAAAGGCTGATGGACTACAGGCTTTCGCATGAAACTACTACTACCACTGCTAAAAATATCACCTAGCCATACTTGCTAAAATAAACATTTATATGCAGAGATAATCCCCACGCCTCGATGTACAAACCAGCGGGTGGTGCAGACCTGCTAGGAAAAGCTGTGCCAGGAAGTGTTGTACCTGCAGCTCTCCTGTTAGGGGGTCTTCTCTGGCATCATCCCAAACCATTGATGGGAGCTGGGACACATCAGGAGGCGGGAGCAAATCCAGGCTGCACTTCCTAAAATAAAAACCCAACAAGAACAACAACAGACATAAAGGGCCATGGAGATGCTCCCAGGGCTGGAGCCCCTCTGCTCTGCAGCCAGCCTGGGACAGCTGGGGGTGTTCCCCTGCACAAGAGAAGGCTCCAGGGAGAGCTCAGAGCCCCTGGCAGGGCCTAAAGGGGCTCCAGGAGAGCTGCAGAGGGACTGGGGACAAGGCCTGGAGGGACAGGACACAGGGAACGGCTTCCCAGTGCCAGAGGGCAGGGACAGATGGGATATTGGGAAGGAATTGCTGGCTGTGAGGGTGGGGAGGCCCTGGCACAGGCTGCCCAGAGCAGCTGTGGCTGCCCCTGGGTCCCTGGGAGGGTTCAAGGCCAGGCTGGATGGGGCTTGGAGCAACGTGGGATAATGGAAGGGGTCCCTCCCAAACCATTCTGTGATTCTATGCAATTTCTTTTTTTATTTGTTTTAGGTAGAAGAAAAGCTTCAGTAAATATTTTCACATCATAATTTTCATGCCGACGAGAGCATCAGACCAAGATAATAGGAGTCTCATTTCCTCTTAGGAAACTAAATGAGAAATGAGGCTTGGAAAGAAGCTCATGAAGTCAGCTAATCTGTTGCCCAGCTCCCTGGAGGATTACCCACAGGAAACTCAGTTTCAGGAGCCCTTTTCTTCAGGGACAGTGTGCTAGGAAGCTCTCCTGGGGCAAAACCCCCCTCCCAGTGAGCTTCTGCCTCCACAAATTTCTTCTTGAGAGAAAGGCCATATTCCATGTATGGTAGGTAGACGTGTTTAGCCATAAAGATGTTTCTGACCTACAAAAGGTATTTATTTATTTTTCTGAAGAGTGGGAAGATGGGTCATTGAGTATTCATTTGACAGACAAAATCAACTCCAGAATCCAAAGCATTCTGCTGTTGGAGACCAGAAGCCAGTCAAGCAACTTATTCAAGTGCTCTATGTGGTAATTTGAGCTCCAGCCTGGTTTGGGTAGAAAGGGACCTTGATATCATCTAGTTCCTACCCACTGCCATGGGCCAGGACACTTTCCTCTAGACCGGGTTGCTCAAAGCCATGTTTCTACTCAGTCAAAACTATGGATATTGTTTCATTTGAGTATTTTGCAACACTTTAACTCTGTTTTCCTGCCTATTTTATTTTTGTGCCTGGGATGGGAAAGCAGCAGCACGGCCTTGAGATAAAACAGTACAGCTCCTGGAGCCCGAGAGGAATAGCTATCAGTGCTTACAAGAGAAGGGTTCATCAGGTAGCTCTGAACGAAGAAATAGCGAGATACATGCCAAAATCATGTGCCGGGGCTCAGTACATACAAATCCTGGAGTAAAGATAAGCCAGGCTAGCCATCTGGATCTGTATGCCCATACAATAGTATGTGCAATTTGGGTTTTGCTCTTAAATCCTCCTGTCCCCAAAAAAGAAAGTGAAGTTAACTCTAAACATGTTTCTTCTACTAAAAACATCTAAATTGGAAAGTCCTTGAGCAAGCTGTTCCTTTTCTAGTCCAAATCTTAAAGCAAATAAAACCACCAATGCCCCGAAAAAGTTAACAATTCAATTTTGCCTCGAAATGCAAGGAGACAGGTCACCTTTCAATACTGGGTATTTATTTTCTTCTATTAAGTGTTCCTAGTAGACAAGTGAAAGAAAATATCTCAAATTTTGCCTTTCACAATGTCACTTCTAAGAATCATTTTTTCAGTTCCAGGAAAGATCAATCACATTATTGCTGGCACTAAGTAGCACTCCCACAAGCTGTTAAATTCTTTACCTGCAGACGAGTGGCTCTTGAATAGCTAAAAAACCCTATTTCCTGCCTTTTGAAGATATGAAAGAGACTCAAAAGGATTATGAAATCACTGTAGCAGATAACCTTCAGACAGCAGCATCATCAAAAGGCATCAAAACCAACGAAATTCATCCAGCATCTAACTGTTTAACGTCAGTAAGTTCCAACTGGAGAAGGACAGCCTTCAGCAAAGCCAGGGTCTGCAAGGAGCATTCCTGGTGAGATTAAAGAAAGGATATATCATGACTGGCAGCAGTAGTACATACATTAATGTGTGTATATGTGTGTCTTTAATAGCGTACAACACTTCAGAGGGAAGAAACCACGGATCTGAGGTAAAAACTAACAAAATTGCCAGCACGATACAGAAGCATATTTCCCAATTTTAAATAAAAATATCCTGCAGTTTAGATTGGGAGTCTGGGGCCAAAAAACTCCTGGGGTCACCTTGTCCAGAAGAGACAAGCTCGCCCACAAGGAAGTGCAGGAAGGGTCTGTTGTGCATATCCTGCAATCACATATGACCACCTGAAATGATTTTTGGTTGGTTACTCTTTTGTTAAAGTCCTTAAGTTCAAGTCCTGTGCAGGAGGTATGCACTGGGACTGAAACTGGGCTGCAGACACGTGTCTCTCCTCTTTCCTCCCTGGACTTTCTCCCCAGGATCTCTCCCCTTTGTTGCTCACTTCACTCATCTTCCAGCAAGGTCACTGTGAGGAAAATAAGGTGCTTTTTGTGTCTCACAGACCAAACCCAACTCTCCAGGCAGGGACACCTCTATCTTCAAAGGCGTTCTAGCCACAACAAAAGTTGTAAATACTTTCAAGCTCTCCCGAATATCAGTAACAATTGAGGATGCTCTACCTCCCTTGGGAGCAAGTCTTGTTTCCAGGCATATTAAATGTACTTTAGGTTATTTTGGCATCTCCTTTTAAATAATTGCACTGGGCTCTTGCTTCGGCTGTGTACACTCGGTTTGCACAGCATCCCATAAAGCATGGGACCATAGCATGAGCACTAGATAACTCAGTCCTCTGCTTCTGTCTTCATCTCACCCATAGCATTTTTAAAATGCATGAGAAAATCATGATTGGTGTTATTTATGATCCATCAGTGTCAGCACCCTCACAATCCTGGAGGATTTCTTATTCCTCAAGAGGCAGCAGTTCCTGCTCCATGAATGGCTCAGCAGCCAGGTGGGTGGGCATGACAACAGAGGGCCACAGACTAACACCTTGGGAGTGGAAAGGAAATGGCCAGGTGGTCAGGCTTGAGGTTTGACTGGCAGGGCTAATGAGTATCAGCAAAAATACCCTCCCAGCAGTGTGAACTTTGGTTACCAACACAGACACATCCTCCTGCTCTTCTAGCCCGTGCCACCTGGGAGAGGGGTTTCAACTGCGCACGAGGAAGAGTTTAGAAGTCAGTACCAGCTGTATTTCCTGAGCAAGGAATGTCTAGGTACCATGGCACAGTTCTGCTGCTAACCCCTCTGAGCACAGACAACACCAATTTCTGCCCTAACCAACCTCACCTGGAAGGCTAAATCTGCTGAAAAGGTGTTAATTAAGGGCTATTCACCTGGAGCCAGACTTGATGAGTGTTTGCCCCAATGACCAAACCAAAAAAAGGGCAGGCCAGGCACTCTGCAAGCTCTCCATGGGCAGAGCTACTCAGGGCAGTGAAACATGTGATGGCAAACAGTAAATTTTCTTTCATCCTTTGATCACAGTCCAGATGCTGCTCTGTCTGTGTCATCCACATCACTCCGTGACCAAGCTCTGGATGAGTGAAGCTGAGCAGAGGACAGCCTGTGCTTGAGTTCCCAGAGGATGAACCATGCACCAGCAGGTAACAGCAAGCCAAAAATTTGAGCTTAACATTCTGATGGCTCATATTTTGTCCGTCTTCACTGACAGAGGACTTGTAGAAAGATGTCTCACCTGCAGTGACAAATGAACTTATGCTTTGAAGCTAAGAGCTTCCTCTTAATTTGCTCTCATTATTCCATACCTTAGACTGCCAACGCTGTATGCACATCTTCTTTTGAGCCAAACCCACCAGAATGACTGGATTTTGTATTATATCACAAAGTGGCAGGATGAGATAATGATACATGTCCCCTCTACATGGCATTTTCCACAAGGCCTAGAAGGGATCATCATACTTTATTTTATGATCAACGGGTCATTCATCTATATCTGCTTTGAAGCCACAATAGACTTTTTGCCAATCACTAATAGAAACTAAATAAACACAGCCAAACAGTGTCATCTATCTGTGTGGTGAGTAATTTTGAGGGGTTCCTCTTTAAATAGATGCTTAAGTAAATATAGAAATATCATTTTACAAATGCTGGCTCAAGAAGAGATGTTGGGGAACTACAAAGAAGGGGACACCTCACTTAGGAATGTAGAGGTAGAAGTGCAAATGTGGTCCTATACCATTATCAAGCGCATACCAAAAGAATTTAATTCGGATTTTATTGCCCCCTGTGTGCTCTTCACTGTTCTGTACTCATGATGGAAAAGTACTTTTCTATTTCCAAAGCCTTGCTCACAAAAATGACCTTTTTGTTGATGTTTTCGTTCCAGTGGGCAGCACTTTATTTCCCAAGGAGGCTGTTGGGGGACTATTCCACATATGAGAGTTTGTGCGAGGGTGATAATGTGTGTGATAACGGGTTACAATGCAGATGCATGATCTTTCTAGACCCTCTCTCTGTCTCTCTCTCCATCTGTGTTTATTAATGACCCTGCAGCTCTGAGCCCGAAGCACTGGGTGTTCTGGCTGACGCAAGTTATTTTGTTCTCAAGGGCAATCCTCCCTTTTGTGTCCTTGGGGCACAGTATCCAGCCTCACCTCCACACCTGCCCTGTCAGGCTGTGCCCCGGGTCGAGAGGTGTGGGTTTCTCAGCACCATATGGAGCTCCCTGCTACCCACAGCACAGCAATTTAAATATTAAGGATGCATTGGTTTGGAAAGTTCAGCTCTGGGTGAGCAAAACTCAATTAACTGCAGGGAGAGGGAAGTAGAAATTGGGAAGAGGAAGCAATGGGGAAGCATAAAGGGTTTCAAATGCTTTTGTAATCGTCTGCAGGTCAGACACGGGGCTGGTGACTCCCACTGATGCCTGCCAGCACAAAACCACAAGGGCTCACCCGGCCACCTGAGTGGGACTGAAAGATTTATCTCCAGACAGATAATGGAGATGGTAGTAGAGAAGGAACAGACATGAAAGACAGTGGGACACAGGAAATTACTTCCAGGTAGGAAACTTTGGCACCCAAATCTGGATAGAGAAGGAAACAGGTCTCTTCGGGTTTCTAGTGCTTGAGCATTGACTGTCATTGTATTTCTGCTGTTCTTCTTCACCTCCCCTCCACGGCTCCATCCCTTCAGCCCCCAAAACTTGCAGCCTCCCCTATTCCTATCAACAAAACTCTTGAACCAGAAAGGAAGAAAATTCAGACCTTTTGCCATACCTCTGCCACTGCAAGGAAATGAATTTCCAGGGAGACAAGGCGTCAGAATTCCTGGGACTTGCACCCACACAGGGGAAGATGGCAATAGGACACAGGCCTTTGCAAGAGGACATCCTGATTTCCTCAGCTCCCAGAGGCTCTGAGCTCGGAAGGATTATGTGGTAAAATGGCACATCATTGTCTGTGTTCTGTCAAATGGGGTCATGAACTCACTCTTTTAGGGGAAATGGCTGCTCTGTGACTGCCTGCAGACACTCGGTGGCAGCTGTGGCCAGGAACATGGGCTGGGTACCGCCCCAGGGTGGGCAGCAGGGGAGGGGGGATTTTGCCCCTCTGCCCCACTCAGGTGAGACCCCACCTGCAGAGCTGCCCCAGCCCTGGGCTCCAACAGCACAAGGACCTGGAGCTGCTGCAGCCAGGCCAGAGGAGGCCACAGAGATGCTCCCAGGGCTGGAGCCCCTCTGCTCTGCAGCCAGCCTGGGACAGCTGGGGGTGTTCCCCTGCACAAGAGAAGGCTCCAGGGAGAGCTCAGAGCCCCTGGCAGGGCCTAAAGGGGCTCCAGGAGAGCTGCAGAGGGACTGGGGACAAGGCCTGGAGGGACAGGACACAGGGAACGGCTTCCCAGTGCCAGAGGGCAGGGACAGATGGGATATTGGGAAGGAATTGCTGGCTGTGAGGGTGGGGAGGCCCTGGCACAGGGTACCCAGAGCAGCTGTGGCTGCCCCTGGATCCCTGGCAGTGGCCAAGGCCAGGCTGGATGGGGCTTGGAGCAGCCTGGGATAGTGGAAGATGTCCCAACCCACAGTAGGGGGTAGAATGTGATAATTCTCAAGGTCCATGGCAGGGGGTGGAATGGGGTGATCTTCAAGGTCCTCTCCAACCAAAACCATCCTGACTCCATGAAAACAGCTGCTCCCAGCTGGGCAGTGGCACCATCTCCCCCGTGCAGCTGCAGACTTCCCAGGGTGCAGTTGTTTGTTGGGTCCCAAAGCAGCGATCCCCAAAACAAACCTGTCCGAGCTGCAGAGCATCACTCACCCCACGTCCCACCTGGACCACTCAGCTCCCTGGGCATCTCCTGGGGCTGAGCAGGGTCCCAACAACAGTGGATCGCCCACACTGCCGCAGGTGTCCAGAAGGAATTGCACTCTGAAGGGATTTTTCTCCTCTCAGAGACCCTTAGGAGATACTAAACAATATTAGACAGAAATCTAGCTTTCTTCAGTCAAAATTTACATGAGGTGAATGCCATCTAACGCATGGTCCAGCCAGGCAATAGTGCCAATAGTGAAAATAATGTTTTCAATCACTGTCAAATGGTGTATGAGGCATTGAGTTTTTCTTATCCAGCCTGGTGAGCAGAGATGCCTTGGCAGATGCTGGAACAGAAATCCACACTGCCCTCAGGGGTGCCTATAATGGCACGGGATTTCTGTACCTTACAGCATTCCTTTAACAACACGTCATCTAATGACAGACTTTCTTCTCTTTTTTGGGGGGTAGGGAGATAGAAATTCGGTTTGTTATGTGGTTTCCTCCTTCTTAGCTGTTTCTCGGTTTAGTTTTCAGGCAGACCATGGATTACGTGTTAACTGTGAATAAAAAAATTAGTTCTGCTTTGCAGTGGGTGCCCTTTGGAGTCTGGGAGGGGAGCAACTGTGTACCTTCTGACTGCCAGTGGCTGGTCTGCCCTGGAGTAATGGCACAGAGAGGTAATAACCTGTTGGTAAGCAGTCATGGCTGGGTAAACTGAGGAATGGGGGGTGGCCGTGGTGAAAAAGGGTGTCGAGGAACAGAGTGGGCACAGGGTGTGGCAGCGTGGAGGTGGCGGCGGGTGGGGCTGCCGAGGGTTAAGGGCGGCAGGAAGAGGAGGAGGACTAGAAAGAGG
>VWZW01008124.1:24764-64609 GCA_013397115.1 Edolisoma coerulescens | reverse complement strand
ATATTATAGCAGTTTTTATTTTATGCCATACACAGTTATAAATAAACACCAAATTCAGTACTGCCCTAATTCCTGACTGTCTGTGATGGATACAGTCCTTAAGCCTCCACTAAAACCAGTTGTGAACAGCAACTCACAAAGCATCAGTATCTACTTTCAGCCATATTTCGAAATGCTAAAAGTACCAGGTTTAAAAATAGCTTTAAGATACATACATTTCTACAGAAAATCGTCTTAGAGAATGAAAATAAGAATTTATAGTAAGAATTCTTCTAAGTATTAAAATTTATCAGATGGTCTATGTTTGCAAGTACAGCACATCTGCACTTGATACAGGCAGCATTATGGGAATACTCAGTAAAATGGAAACGTGTTTTATTGTCTGAATAGTAGTAAGCATTAACCTCTGTATCGCTGAATAAATAATAAATATTTTTATACTGCCTGACTTCCCTGTATAAAACCTGTGGCTACCACTGACTAAAATGCATAATAGCAAAATATTTCTCTGGGTTGGATATAAAGTGTTTGTATTTCCATTAAGCCTATTTTTAAATACCTATAAAACATTTACAGAAAATTAAAACCAGTATTTTCTTGTTTGTTATCTATACACGAATCATAGGCAACAGACTAACTCCTAGCAAAAAACCTGGGAAAGCTTTCAAAGTACTAAAAATGCAGGACTACATGAAGCTCAGACAAACGTTCACAGAGCTTTTGTGTCACTTTTGCACAGGATGTCAGTATGAAGCATTTAATCCCCACTTTTGATAATTGAGCTGGCTTCTGGTAGAAGCACCCAAGGATGCTATGAGATGTTTAGACAAGCTGTAGTTCAGCTGTATGCACAGATTTTTCCATGACTTTAAGCTTCAAAAAACTTACAGGTTTGTTCATATCTATCCAGTTAATTTTTGCTTAGCTTTTTAAATAACTATATGATGATAAAAAATTACTCTTTTCATGTTTAAGTTCCATACATATTACTTTCCTACTATTTTTTTTTTCTTTAATGATCTTGAAAAAGCAATATATTGCTCTCTATTTTAGACTTCTCATATGCAAGACATAGATAAGTATATTTGTCTTTTAAAGATTTAGGATCTGCAGATGCAAACCTCTAAAAAAATAAATCATTCGTGCATAAAACTAACCTCGGAATTTTGAGTCTGCAGCAGCCAGCTGAATCACATTTTGTGTGTATACGAAAATAGGGAAGGAAACACCCTCTCAAGTTCTGCAAATTATCACCAGGAAAAAAAGAATCTCCATGACTCTAGAATGGAATTTGAAAAGAACAATTTACCTGTAAAACTGTATTGAAAAATAAAACTATTCTTATACCTTTAAAAAAAAAAAAATTCAGCTCCAGCAATTTGCTTTCCCACCTTCTTCTCACAAGTGAAGCTTCCAGGTACCATTGATGTGGTGGACATTGAGAAAATGCCAAAGTCTCAGGCTACATACCAAATTACAAAGGCAGATGAAAAAGCAGAATTGAAAGTACAAGAATGATAACGAGACATTTAGTTCCTTGATTCGATTTCGCTTCTAGAAAAGCACCTATGCTCAGGTAAAGGCTGGGTTCATTTTGGCACTAGCACATACTGTGTACACACAAGTCAGCAGCACAACAAGTTATTTTGGTTAAGAAAATGCTAAATAGCATCTGTGAGGATCATGCCAGTCATAATATTCTGGGTTTTTCTGCTGTATCTCAGAAGGATCCACAGGTAGGTTTGTCTCACACAGTGTAGCTTATGAGCACAGGATGATAACTAAATTTGAACTGAGTCCCCTGTGGGGAGGTTTGAGCTTGAAGTCCCGCCACAGAAGCCAACATCCCTGGCAACACTGGCACATCTGTGAGGGTCACCTCCTCCATGACCAGCACAGCTAACATTTATGCTTCCAGCTGTTGTGGGGACCTACGATTGCAAGACACACTTTTCCCAAAAAGGTCACTTCTGCTAGCAAGTTTTTTCACTCAAACCCCATGAAAGGCTGTTAACCCCTCTGCCTTTCTTCCCCATCCATCAGTACCATATGGATATGCCCTGAGCATATGTAGTTTTCCCTCTCTTTATTCCTCATGGGGAAAAATACAATATGACCACACTAGCAAAGGTGTTCTGCAGATTGTTAAAACAGGCTTTCTTCTCCTACTTATTGGCAAGAAAAATTCTGTCATTTTTTAGATATTTGGGAGGCACTAGAGAATGCAGTGATGCATTGGCATTCCTCTGGAATTAAAATATCTACTCACAAGATTGTAACAGAACTACAGGCTTTCTCTGAAGTAATAAATTAATAGTAACTACAGTGCTTATTAAGCCTACCCTTTATATTGTGAACTAATAAATGCTGCAGAAAAATTTTGCATCCTGAAGTATATGAAGAACTTATGACCTGGCTTCTCAGCTCTCCTGCACTGCTACTGTGCCCCCATGCTTCTATTACACTCAGATTTACAAAACCAGTCTATTTTCAACAGATTCAGTTTAGCAGCCACAAATAACCATGAAAAACAATAAAAAAAACAATAAAGAAATTGGAAGGGGGAACAGATGGCACTCATGGCACAGTCCTGTACTACACTGAATCCCCATGAATGTGAAGTCCTTGCGCTTAAAATAAATCTTCAACATACATTTCTCAATGCTTCAAGGTAAAAATCAGAGTGATTTGTTTGCAAAACAAAGAATGTCTGTAAGTTCCAGAGGAGGTCAGCATCAAGTTTCACTCTTGATGTGGTTTTTTTATTCTATATAATCCCCAATCTGAAATTTTACACTTGAGATACACTTTGTGTGTATTCAGCTTCTTTACATTACTGTGCAGTGGCATTTCTGAGAGTGGATATAGTTCCTGTAATCAGCAAGCTGCTTCAGGTACAAGTTTGAAGGCCATTGGTGCATCTCTACAAAATTGCGTTCTTCCACTAGACAAAGAAATAAAGGAATTAAATGTAAAATATAGACATAGAGCACATGTGCACAGGCTGCAAGAAGTCTTTTAAAATAGATTAAAAAACATTAAGGATATAAATACAACTACAAAAGTAAAGATAAATGCTGCCCATTTTGCATTGAGCTCTGCTATGGCACAGATGTAAGAGTTACCACAAAAAGTTTCCTTGTTATTAAGTTAGTAATAAACATATTTTTTTTAAAAAAATGAATACAATACTCATTAAGGAGAGCAGAGAGGTATTCCTAAAGATGAACATTCTTTATCCCTAGAGGACAGCCAGGTGTGCCATGCAAGGATTTTTCTATGCTGCAGCACTCTAAAGCAGGGTACATCAACTCTTGGGCCAGTAGTTTTTCTCAAGATCAGTACAAAAAGCAAGGTGAGGAGTGCAACTAAGAATTCAGCAAGGTGTTTATCTCCTATTGCATGTGTTTTTTATCATTGACAAACTAATATAACAGAGTCTTTTACCCGTATTATTTAGATGAATCCCCTCTGCTTTTGCAGAAAGATGCATTTTCATCCCCTTAACCTCAGATATTCCAGAGTCAGCCTGCAGCCATGGTTCCTGGTTCTTTGAGAGGCTCAGACCAAGGCACCACAGAGAGGCCCACAGCCTGGGGAGCCTGAGGGCAGGCAAACTGCACTCACACTGGGCACAAGGCAGGGCTTAATTCTTCAGGGGAATATCCTGCTAATCAAATCTGATTTCCTCTATGGCAAGGTAACCCACCTAGCTGATCAAGGGAAGCCAGTTGATGTAATGTTTTTGGATTTCAGTAAAGCTTTTGACACTGTCTCTCACAGCATCCTTCTGGACAAAATGTCCAGCCTGCAGCTGGATAAACATGTCATGTGAGCTACTGGATCATGGCTTGTGCACAAAGGGTTACAGTGACTGTGGTGACATCACACTGGTGTGGCCTGTCACTAGCAGGGTTCCAAAGGCCTCCATCCTTGGCCCTGTGCTCTTCAACATCTTCATAGAAGACCTGGATGGAGGACTGGAAGGGACACTGAGCAAGTTTGCCGATTATACAAATCTGGCAGGAGCTGCTGACTCCCTCAAAGGCAGCGAGGCCCTGCAGAGAGGCCTCAACAAATTAGAAGACTGGGTGATCACCAACCATAGGAAGTTCAAATAGGGAGAGTGCTGGACTCTGCACCTGGGATGGGGCAATCCTGGATGTATGGACAGACTGAGGAATGAGATGTCAGAGAGCAGTGCCCTGGAAAGGGATCTGGGAGTCCTGGTCAATGGCAAGTTGGATAGGAGTCAGCAGTGCCCTGGCAGCCAGGAGGGACATCCCTTTTCTGGGGGCACCAGCCCCAGCGTCGCCAGCCAGGCCAGAGAGGGGATTGTCCTGCTCTGCTCTCCACTGGGGTGGCCTCACCTCAAGTCCTGGGGCAGTCTGGGACACTACAGTGTAAGAATGATATTGAACTATCAGAGAGTGTCAAAAGGAGGGCAGTGAAGGGCCTTGAAGGGAAGCCATGTGAAGAGTGGCTGAGGGCACTTAGCCTGTTCAGCCTGGAGGAAACTGAGGGGATACCTCATTGAGGTCTGCAACTTCAGAGGGGAAGAAGAGGGGCAGACACTTTTCTCTGTGGTGACCAGTGACAGGACCAAAGGGAATGGCCTCAAGTTGTGTCAGGTGAGGTTTAGAATGTATTAGAAAAAAGCTCTTCTTCCAGTCTGTGTTTGGGGACTGGAACAGGCTCCCCAGGGCAGTGGTCACTACACCAGCCTGACAAAGTTCATGGAGCTTTTGGACAATACTCTCATGGTGTGCTTCTTGGAGATGGTGCTGTGCAAGGCCAGGAGGTGCACCTAGTGATCCTTGTGTGTTCTTCCAACTCAGCTGATTCTGTGAAGGTCTCAGGTCTTGGAAAGCCCTTGGAGAGCAACTGCCTGCTGCTGTGTTGCTGTTCTGAACCTTGAGGTGATGAGGTGTCATGGGTCAAAGGGATGTATCCAGGTCAAAGAGATGCACCCTTCATCAGGGGGCAGAGAAGTCACACAGGCAATGAGCAAAACTTTCTGGTTACATACCAGGAGGCAAATACAAATTATTGGAAAAATAAATACCAGTTTCCTAGAAGAAGCTGGATTTATTTACTTGAATGGACCATAGTTTTTTCATTTTATGAGATCTGCTGGAGAGTACTATAAAAATCCTATTTTCTTCAAGGAAAACTCCAGCACTTGAAGAAGAAGTACCAAAAATGACCCATTGCCTTTGATTTAAATTATCAAGATAATATGAAGGGGCTGTCATACAGTGGCCAAAGTGTTCCAGCAAATTCAGTTATGGGTGGGAACCTGGCCATCCAAATAGGAACCAAAAAAATGGTGATGCAGTGCTGGCTGTGACATGTCATGTGCTGATCCCACAGTAGGGTGGTGAAACATCTTGCTGGAATATCCTAAAGAAACTCTAATCATTGTCTCATGCAAAAATAGTATTGTCCAGAACATCCCTTCTAATCTCAGGAAAACAGTAAAACATTTGTTTCTTCAAAACAAACAGAAAAATACCTGAAAGTTCTTGAAATTCCGGCTTTTGGCTGAAGATGAGGTAGTTAGTGGCAATAAAATGAAGAAGCCAAGTTGAAAGGCAATCAGAATTGTGAAACTGTGAGAAGATAGGAAACAAAAAAACACATAATGCTATCATGTCTAAAACACAACCACATCTCATGTGTCAAAATATTTCAGGTTTCCACTGTCAATGTAGCAGCTTATTAAATAAAGTTTTGACAGTGGAAGATAATGAAGGAAAAGTCATTAATGGAAACAGGTGTAATATGTAAACAGGTGAATTTACAAATATGTAAACAGGTGAACACCAAAGAACAAATTGTAAAATTCCCTCTCCCGTAGGTAGGAAAAACCCCTGAGGAATTGTGAATCTTGGAAATTTTGTTGTCTGCACAGAGGCAGAGCTTCACAGAAATGGAGGGAAGGAATGTGGCATGTTGGTTTTGTGGTCTCCTCTTTCTGCAGAAAATCTTATTTGATTACGGCAATACCCTGCAATCTAGTTTTTATTTTCCTCTTCTGTTTTCCAATCTTGCTTTTATTGTCTCTCTTTTTTTCAGCCTCTAACCTTTTCTTTTCATGCTTTTTATGCATTTCTCTCAACATTCTATGCAGTTAGAGTTCCTTTGTCACCTGCATACCACATAATTTTCTTGTTTGACTAAAAGAGGAAGGAGTACATCTTCACTTGCCTAAAACATACCTTTTCTGGCAGAAGCTGTAGTTAAGCTGACTTACTGCAGTATGTCTGTGATAAAGGAAATCACACAGATGAGGGTATGACTAAAGGGTCTGGAGCCCAAATCTTATGGGGAGCAGCTGAAGCAGGCGGGGTTTTTTATCCTGGAAAAAACCAGAGGCTCTGGGGGACCTTATCACTCTCTACAACTCCCTGAAAGGAGGCTGTGCACAGATGGGTGTTGGTCTCTTGTTCCCAGATAACAAGTGACAGGACAAGAGGAAATGGCCTCAGGTTGTGCCAGGGAGGTTTAGGTTGAATAGCAAGAAAAATTTCTTCATGGCAAGGGTTGTCAAGCTCTGGCCAGGCTGCCCTGGGTACAGTAGTAGACTCAATTCTATGATTCTATGACTGCTCATTCTGCAACTAAAGGCTGAAGGACTTCTTCGGGCCAGCCTTGTGTCACCAGTTATCCCTAATAAACAGATTGTATACCAACATATTTCCTTGGGAACAGAAATTGCTGTTAAGATCTTAAAAATCTTAAAAATCAACTTATTAAAGTCAACATATGCATTCTCTTTTGATATATACAATATGTACCTTAGCTTTTTTGAGCAAGCTAACAATACTGAGGCTTGTGGAAGCCAGTTCCCTGCTAGGCATGCTCTGAAGCTGCGTGATGATGTAAAGTTCACAAATATGCTGGAGTCTCATTACTTGGTACATCTCTGCACAGATCAGCAGAGACATCGCTTGGAGAATACTGGCTAAAAAACAAGAAGACATAAGTTACATGTATTTGACCTTTTTGATAAGATGATCAAAGCTACTTTTCACCAAGTCATCTTTTAAATACCTAACAACAAACATAAAATCAGACAGCTAAGATCACTTTGTTTTATTTTCATTTTTATAAATTTATGTTTGCTGTATCACCTTATTTTTTCCAGATAAATTATTTAATTAAGAAAAAAAAAAAGTGTTTAGAACTTTTTGGCTGATAGGTGTAAAGAATTGCTGTCAATATCCTGGATCTTGAAGATGATGAGTCAAATGCTGCTGATCTATTTAGACCAAGTGATTATTAATAAGAGGATTTATCTTTCTGAGTTCTCTTTCAAGAAAGCACTTTCATGATACAATAAAATATAGCCCAAAAGGCCA
The DNA here is from genome assembly GCA_013397115.1 of Edolisoma coerulescens. Classification (NCBI taxonomy): domain Eukaryota; kingdom Metazoa; phylum Chordata; class Aves; order Passeriformes; family Campephagidae; genus Edolisoma; species Edolisoma coerulescens. Next base: position 57,245 of record VWZW01008124.1, on the reverse strand, counting down.
AAGACAAAAAAGAGCAACAATTTTTTTTTTTTTAAATACAGCATGGTGGTTGCTTATTTAAACTGATAAACAAGGAATTGTTAGGTGGAGTGAAAAGAGAAACATGGAAAATCTAAGAATAAGGTAGAATAATTATTTCAAAAGAAAACAAAAGCAAAAATACATATCACAACATCATTCATTCATTATATCAAGGAAAAAGTAGCTGCATTTAAATAATGTTTTAGATGTAGCATGCAGATTTTCTTCCCATAAAAAAAGATAAAGGTCAAGACACAAAGGATATTTTAGCTCAATTTTTCTTTCCAAACACTCCAGTTGACATTTTTTTCTGGGTTTACATACACGTAAGATAACCATGTGTATAAATAAGATATTCCTGCAATTTAACCTTGTTTATATTAAACTTAGCTATATACGTGTTCAGGAAATTACAACTATTAAATAAAACACAGAATCAAGACTAGAAAGCAGTATTTCTGTAATGTAAAAAGAAAATTCCAAATATTATAGTGGATCAGAAATGAAATTGCAACTTCTTTGAGTCCTGTTATGTAAGCACAAAGTAAATACATAGTTTTATTGGCAATGTCTGCCTACTGCTGATTTTACTTGAATAAGGCTGATTTCTTTTCTTATTGCACAATACAAAAAAGTTCTCTTTCTCGAGACATTGCACATTCAAATATTGGCATTTTTCAATTAAATAAATGCTGCTAATTTACTCTCTATCAATGTCCCGCTTTGGAAAAACTAATCACAGATATAGAACTGTATTTTACAGTTTTCTTACCTGGGCAGCAGGAGTCAGTGTAAAGGTACTCCAGGAAGGAGAGGAAAGTGTCTTTGGAAACCCCGTACACTGGAACCAGAACGCTATTTGCTTCTAGATAATTACCATTAAACATAGCTGCCATAACCTCACAGCGAGCCACCAGAACTGCCCTGTGGGCTGGTACAGTTGCACCTGCAGGATGCAAGATAAAAACAAAGATACAATGACTTAATATAACACTGAAAGATCTTCATTTTAAAGCTCGTGTCTTCTTAGAAAGTCTTCACTCCACTGAACATGATTAAAGTTGACAGTAACTAATAACACACTCACTGCATACCAGTTAAGATGAATAATGAATACTAAAATAAAGCAAAAAAACAACAAACCAAAATTAATTAAACCAAAATGAAGTAGACTAAACCAATACAATAAATCTGTTCACATTGCCTGAACTTCCAGCCCATTGCATATATATGTGGTGCTATGAATTGTTATGCAAATGGTTAATGGTTGAACTTGATGATCTTAGGGGTCTTTTCTAGCCTGAATTATTCTATAATGACTCATTTGTGTTCACCCGTAACCCTAGTGGTAATTAATATTTGTACCAGAATAACCACACAAAGCAGAGAAAGGCAAATTATTCCAGATGAAATTCCATTAAGTCCAGTAAGTAAGTATAAATTTAACTGGATTAAATATTGTGCCTAAGTGAACTTCCGGAATGGTTGTCTTATGAAAGAAACACTGATGATTTTTTCCAAAAATTTATTAATTTTGTATTATTTGCAAGTGAATCCTTTGCTTTACTACAGCATTTGGAAGACGTGGAGAGGCCAACAACCCAGGATGGTAGAGGCCTTTCAGGCTGCAGAGTCCAGCTGGACTGAGAAGTCCATTTGCGTGTGCAAGGAAGTGTCAAGCAAGTGCCAGTCGGGACAGCAACCAAAACCAAAATGAGCATTTAGAGTTGGATATAAATGTTTTAATCAAAATTATAATAAACAGATCAACTGACATGCAAGATAAATATACTGTATATATTTACAAAGAAGTTGCTGTTTTAATTATGTCTTTAACCACAACATTGGCACCTGAGTAATTCTTTGAAGCCTTCTGGCATTTTTTGTCTTTTGTTCTGTTTCTATTCCCCTGTACTTCTACTTCCAAAATGTCTAAGCTGCATACAAAAAAAAAAATATATATATATACATATATATATACATGGAGAGAACACTTGTCAATAGTATTATGTATTTGTGGTAGTAACATGAGCAGTACATGATGCTGCTCTGATGTAAAATACACATGCAGTTCTGTATGTGCTTGTGAGTGGACCTGCATCTACTAATTAAGAAGTTCAGTCATGTTCTGTGTCTTTACACAGACATGATGGGTTCCCATTTTTCCTGGCTCCCGTACTTCTGTAAGCTAGAAATCTCAAAGCAATTCTAAGTATCCAAGGAATTGCTCAAAAGCTTACAAATTTGTTTGTCTGGTTAAGACTAAGGCCTTCAATTTCTCTTAGTAGTTATTTAATTTTAATACATTTATTGTGATTGATGAATTAGAGAAAAAAGTTTAGAAGATGCATCAAGCATTAGGAAAAACAGTTCAAGCTTTATTAGTGGATAAGCATGCTTTTTAAAAATACTTGTCAACCCATTCAGGGATTTGGGTTTTATTTCTGTGAAATATATAGTGTTGTTGTGGTTTCATCAACTTCCTACAAAGCCTCTTGCAGGAGTGGGACACTGAGGCGAATTGTTCGTGTCATTGAGCTCAACATCAGTATTTTCCTCTCCTTTTCAAAGATATTTTTGTGGATTTTTTTCTGTGTGTTAAACCGAACATCTAGGACTCTACTTGTCCTTGTGTGCTTATGCTTGAGGAGTTAATGCTTCATATTTGGCCCTGAGATTCACGTCTGAAAATAATGAAAGAACTATCTAATTCTAGAAGGCCATTTCTGCATGAGGGGTGAGTGTGGACAAATGGAGAATAGTGTTAACTTTTAAAAACCATCTCATTCTTATTCTTACAAAAGCATGCAACACATTTCTCCCACCACATCTTTTATTGTAACGATGAACACATTTAATTTCCAGACAAAAAATTCAACCCTGACACTGCAGCACAGCAGGCAGTAAAATGTGGTGGGTGTCGGTGGCACCAGATCTGCAGGTCACCAGGCCCTGGTGGTAAGGACAGTGAAGCCAGTCCCTGTCAGCTTTTGGGGGAACAAGAAGGATGCTTCCACAGGCAGCACCCACCTGAGACGGGGATGTTGGCCTCAAGCCAATAACCACCATCTCTGATCTTTTCACTGAGGGCAACAAGCACAAAGGTGGAGCTCATGCCTCTCCAAGGTGTGATGTTGGGCAGAGCCCTTGAATGTGTTCTAGTGCTTGTGCAACTGGGAACAGGAGTGAGATGAAATGAAATGAAATGAAATGAAATGAAATGAAATGAAATGGAATGAAATGAAATGAAATGGAATGAAATGGAATGAAATAAAATAAAATAAAATAAAATAAAATAAAATAAAATAAAATAAAATAAAACAAGGTAAAACAAAGTAAAACAAAATGAAACAACACAAAACAAAATGAAAGAAGGCAAAACAAAGTGGAGTAAACCAAAATAGAATAAAATAGAGTAAAAAATAATGTCAGTCAGGGAGGCACAGTCTGCTGTGATGGGCAGAGGGAATTCCTCTAGGCTCAGCCCAGACAAACCATGCTGGGAGTGGACACTGCTACAGAGCATCCACAGGGACAAGCTTTCCCTGCTTTCCACAGTGACAGCAAAGCATTCACATTTCCTTAGTTCTGATGCCATGGAACATGATCACCTCTATGTCCCACACTCCTGAAGAGGGGAAAAAGGTTAAAGGCTGGAGGCAAAGGGAGCAGAGGCACCTTACCTTGTATTTTGAAGATGACATCAGCCAGGACAGGCGTGTTAAAGAACAGCCTGAGAGAAGTATTATAGAGCCGTTTTATCTGGTGTGACCTGCAGTCCTTTACAGTGTTTAGCTGAAAAATAAATTGGTAGTAAAGCGCTGTCGTGTGTGGCAGCCCACAGAACTAAATATTATGGGACATCATTTACATGGGAAAATAATCAACAGCCTCTTGCACGTGCATTCCTCTGCAATCACCTTGTATCTTCTAATTTCCTATTCCCTATGGTGCAGCAGATCTGAGGTGTCTCTTGTTCCCCAGTCACACCTCAGCTCTCGCCTTTCTTGATCTTTGACAAAACTCCCCCATCCAGCCCCACCAGGCAGGCTGGGCCTCATCAGAGTTTTCTGGAGTCCACACTTCTTCATACATTCCCTGTCGAGACCCAACACTGCAGCAAGATGAGTTTTGAGGGCTCTGGGGCTAGCAGGGGACACACATCCACACCCTCAGCAGGATGCTGTGTGCAGAGGCAAGGCAGCTGAAAGTTCTGTGCTTCTTTATATTGCCCTGGAATTGCCTCCACAGAGGCAGGGGGAGCTCACAGGCTGGAACACAGACTCCTCTTACAGTAACCTGGTAGTGTCGAGACTCTCCAAAACCCAGTACTCCCAGTTAGTTTTCAGTTTTGGTTTTCTTACTTTAAAAATGTAATCTAAAGCTGCCAAAAGGAACAACACCAAAATCATATTGCTAGGTTGTGACAAGAGAAATTCAGATGAGGTTGAGTTTATGATTAAAATCTTAAATTTATCAATTTTTTAGTTTTACTAAGAAAAATCACAATTCCTTTTTTTGGCCTGCAAAGAAAAATGCTTAAATGTGAAATAAGAGTACCCTGAAGGCATAAAAAAAGAATGAAAGAAATTACAACAACACAGGCTCAGTATCTTAAAAGTCTTCAGGCTCTCAAAGTCCAAACCTATAAATGTTTTAGCTGTGGGCACTGACGACTGGTAAGCCTAAGACAGAGCAGTCAGAAGCTGAAAACAGCTCAGTAACTTTTTGGTCTTTATATTGTGTTATTCCAAGAGAATCTGAGAGGTTTTCCCATCTAAATCGACAGAAACCATTAGAGCAAGTTCTGTATTATCAGGGAATGTATAAGCTCCACGAGCAAATGCCTATAAAAACTAATTCTATATTAAAACTAATTCTACATCATAACTTTTTATTAACTTAATAATATAAGTTACATTTTTCTGTGAAGTCTTCTACCGAATTAACTGTATTGATTTATAGACAGCTTTCCACATCACAACATTTATGTGAGAAACCACCCATCTGGATCTACTGCAGAATCCCAACTTTTGGCATATGTTCAGGAGCAAATCTTTCCTGGGCAGCCTCTATTACATGGGAATTAGCAACCCATAATCATATTGCCAGACAATCTTCAAAGCTGTGAATACAACTAATCCTTTTAGAATACCTGCTTGTGTGATTTTTACCAATTACATTAATTCTGCACATTACATCAGGATAACTGTGTATGTGCTTCAAACAACCCTCTGAAAACATGAAAAGTAGAGGCTGTGTAAGCCAAAGTGACTTTAAAACAAGGACTGACAAGAAAACGTTGCCTACAACACAATTTCTCAAGAACTTAAGTAACTAACAGTGACCCCAAGGGAGTTAGATGTACCTTCCTTGGAGTTTTCAGGATAAATTTAACTTTCTCAAGCACATGCTCTGTTTTTTCTGGATCCTTCAACTTCTTTTTTATGTCTTCTTCTAATCGTTCCCACTGGAAAGCACCTGTCACAAGAGCAGGGAGAAATGGATTATACATCGGCAAAGCATAGGCCTCAGCAGGCAGAGAAAAGGTGGTATCAACACCAAAGAGATCCTGCAGAAATGGTAGGGGTTTTGAACATAAATCAGCCAGATCTTTGCTTTTAGGCAGGGCAAGATGCAATTTTTGCACATTAAAATTTCCGTGGTACTTTTTATAGTGCAACCAAGTACCAACAGACTAGAGCATCTCCTTTGCTTTCAAACCCAGTTTCTGAATTCGTCCCAGTTCAGTCACTACATATTGCAGGCAGAGATTCAGAAAAAATCCTCAGTGTTTCAATATTTGTGGAAGTTCTTCAGCTTCTGCCCATGCTGCTGGCTGCATTGTTCTGTAGGTGACTGAACCAGAAAAACTTCATGCACAGTTACATTCTGAGTCCTCACAGCTAAAACCAGCAGTTTGCAGTAGAATTTCTGTTGTTCTTGTTTTCACAGTCAAAGCCATGATATTCACTGAGGTGTCTCAATAACTTTCTGGGAAAAATGAACAGAGCTAAAACAAAGATAGTTTATCTTCATTCATTTTGCTGGAGTAAGTCTCAAAGCACCATGAGGTTTTGTGGTTACTTGAGTTCTAACCCAGGACAAGAAGGAGACAGAAATAGATCAAGCTCACTGACAAGACCAACTCAGCACAGCCTGAAGATGCTCTGATGTCGAGAGGCTGAATCAGCACCTACAGCACACAACATCCTCAGCTCAATCAGCTCCTATCTACATCACACTGGTGAGTGTTTATAACCTCATGGGCATCATGTGACAGTCCTGAAAAGCTGAAAACTCATGATTTGTTCTCTTCTCAGCCTGTACCTCAAGTGCCCTCAAAAGACATGGTCACCTCTCAGAGGCACCAAAAGACACAATGACTTTTGGCAAAGCCCCTCAGGGAGCTGGGACCTAAAGCAGAGCTCTGCCTGCAGCTGCACAATTTCACAGCTCATTGGTTGACGTGAAGGAAAGTAAAAAAGTGAAATTAGTGTGTACAGGGCAGCAGGCACAAGTTGTAGATGGTAACATATGAAGATGTTTACAAAGATGTTTAGACTGGAGGAAAGGAGGCTCAGGGATGAGCTTGTCACTCTCTTCAACTGCCTGGAAGGAGGCTGTAGCCAGGTTGGGGTCATTCTCTTCTCCCAGGTAATAAGTGACAGAACAAGAGGAAACAGCCTCAAGTTGCACCAGGGGAGGTTTAGATTCAACATCAGGAAAATGTCTTCACCTATAGTGTTGTCAAGCACTGGAACAAGGTGCCAAAGGCAGTGGCGGGGTTACCATCCCTGCAGACACTTCTAAGATGTGGCACCTGGGGGTACAGTTTAAGTGATGGGCTTGGCAGTGACAGGTTGTTGGTTGGACTTGATAATCTTAGAGGTCTTTTCCAGCCCAAATTATTCTATGAATTAAAAATACTGTATTTATCCATCACCTGCTGAAATTCCAGTTTTAATCCCCTATCCTTGTCTCCAATCAATAAGAACAAAAAAAATCCATTCACAGTGAAAAACTTCTGTGTCTGTTGTTTATGTTTGTCACTGTTTTGGAAAGAACTGAAAGAGATGCCTTTGATGTACAAACTCCAACTGAAAGCTGAAAGATTCTCTGACAGGTTGAAAAATGTTTTATAAAAAACAAACAGATATTTCTACTTCCAGAAAAAAACCCCAGCTCTTTCAGCTGAGGATTTCTAAGCAACATCTGAAAAGTTAAAAAAAAATCAGTGCCATTTTAATAGCTGGCATTAGGTAGGTGAGATCACAGTCTGTACAAACTGGTAACAAAACTCATGTAACACATCAGAGGTCCCCACACTCCAACCACTTATCACTGTTTTCTCTTCAGCAGCACCATATCCAGAAGAAAAATGACTCGAGTTTTCTTAACTCTGCACTCTTGCCCTTGTGTTTAGAACCTACATGTTAAAAGCCTAGGATCTGAAACTGGCTCAAACTCCAAATTTGTTTTGGCAAAATTTTGAATGTTATTTTTGTTAGCTTATGGACTAATTTAATTTAGGCCCATTAGATCTGGAATGACAACTAATTTAATCTTTGTTAAATCTAAGTGATGGTCTTTTTTCATTGTCCATAATCATCACAAAGGTTAAAATAGGTGTGGAAACATGGTGAAACATCATCTCACAACAGCAAAGCCATGTTCCTTAGGGTAATGCACATACTCCTTCATGAAAGGATAGGAAATGAGTAGCCAGACCTGTTCCCAGCATGTACCTGAATAAATGAAGTGGAGGATGTCTGGGAGACAAGAGCAGAAGGCAGAATCCTTCACCACCACCCTGACTGGTGGGACACAGGGTGGGACACCACGGGGGGAAGAGGGGAAGGGATCCCCCACCTCCACCACAAAGAGACTCTGTGCCAGCTGCATGATGGAGGCATCGTGGGCGTTGGACGGGCTCTTCACACCAAACAGCAGCATGAAGAGGTGGCTGACGGAGCAGAGGATGATCTTGTGAGCCTCCATTGCCATGCTGAGGTCCTCGGGATAGAAGGCCACATCTGCACACTGGCAGCAGCAGAGCAGGTTGTGCAGGTCCGCGTTGTAGTGCGAGGCTTCGCCCTTCAGGATCGGCATTTTTTCTGCAAAAGAAGTCAGGCTGTAAAACTTAGACAAATACTAACCACAGAACAACTGACCTTTTCAAACAAAGGGCAATTTTTAAAAGAAGTATTCAATGAGAAAATTTCTTATATGCTGTTTGAATATCTTCAGTAAAATACTTTAAAAATGGAAATACTTAGTACAGTAAATAAGTAAAGAAATACCTAGTTTGATAGTAAGTGTCTGTCCTTTCATGAACCCTCTATAGAAAGTTACACTATAAAGAAGCCTTGACTGTGTATCCCAAATCTAAGAGGTCTGAACAAATTTCTAGAACACACAAGAAGAGACAACTACAAAATTAGCGGTAACTACTTGTCAGTAATTATTTCAATGAATAAATGCATCATGCTCAGTAATCACATGAAGGTGCATACTTCTCTCCCTTGCTGATTCTGTAGAACAGTAATTCATGTTCTAACAACTTTCGTTTGTATTCTGTCTGTAAGGCTTTTGTGTAAAGCTTTTATTAATTCATGTTTTCATTATTTCATTAAGTCCACCAGAAAACCACTCCTATTAGTTATATCAAAAATAAACTAGAAATCCATGGCAATGTTGCATATTGCCATACAATTCTCCCCAAGTGAATTAAACCATCACTAAAAGATGATACAACACCATCAGAATAGCTGACAATAGATAGGACAGCTCACAGGAACAATTGTTAGTAAAAAATGCAGTAAAAAATATTAATTGTGTGAAGAAAGTGACACACATAAGGAATGATACTAGAGATCCGACATCAGTAAGCACCTGGCTGTTCAAGCTGAGGTGGTTGGACTCGATGGCACTTCTGTGTCTTTTTCCTTTTCTTCATTTTTTCAGATGACTTCTGATTCAAACTTTGGATCATAAAATATTCCAGCTACGACAAGAAATATATTTTTTAAAAAACCCTTGTTATTTAATAACAACCTAGATGTCAAATTAAGGAGTATAACAGGTTCTGTGCAGGCCTAAAGCTACTGACACTATTACCAATCATCCAGGAGAGTCCCAACACTCCTTAGCAGAAGCTACCATATTCTGATGAAATTAGCACCATTTAAAAGACTATTTATTCAAATGATTGTGGTTAATTTTTGGGTATTTAATCTTCCCAGAAATGACAGACACAAAGATGTTCAATTTACCAACCTCTTTAGATGTTAATTGTATCTTGTGGAGTGACCTTGTTCAGCTAGGTGTTATCCAGCAAGATAAAAGGACAGGAATACAAGTGGAAAATTTACTGCAGTGTGTCATATAGCTTTCCTAAACCTTCCTAGTTAGAACCAGAGCAACCTTGGTACTGCTAATTCAGATAGCATCATAGAATCATAGAATCCTAGAACAGTTTGGCTTGGAAAGTACCTTGAAGACCATCGAGTTCCAATCCCCCCGCACCTTCTGCTAGACCAGGTTGCTCCAAGCCCTGTCCAACCCAGCCAAGAACACTTCCAAGGATGAGGCACTCACAGCTTCCCTGACCATTCTGTTCCAGTGTCTGACCACCCTCACGGTGAAGAATTTCTTTCTAACTTGAATCTTGCATCGGTGGGAACTTGCACTTGGTGGAAAGGCCCATGGAGTGCCTCCCTTGGCTCTCTGAAGCCCTCGCATCAATCATGCGCCCCCTCCGTGTTCTACCCTGCTTCCAATCCAGCAGATTCTCACTCACCACTCCTCCAAAGTATTTCTGTATGTAGAAGTCATTAAGAGTATGCAGTTCAAGGTAAGTGGCTCCGAGTTCCTTTGCAAGCTGAACTCCCTCAGAGGTCGTGACACAGCTCCTCCTGTCTGAAGTGCACAGGGGACAGGTGCAAGGCACTCCTGGGGTAAAAAGTGATTAAAAAAACCATTTTGGCCAAATAATGCAGAATTTTTAGATTCCTAAATAACTGTAAAGCTATCTTAGTTCAAAGAGAACAAAGAGGGAAATAAAGACATAGTAATTTTATAGTAAGAAATCTGTAACTACAGAAAAAAACCAACTTCTTATTAATCAGTTCAACATACTAGTCACTCTACAAACCTCAGTATACATTACATTAGCGTTACTTTATTGGTTTTGCTAAGGTGGAAAAGTCCAGCAAGGCTTCCAGAAGCCGGGTTTGGCTTGGCTCAGTACCTTTGCATGCCCAGATCTTGTACTAGCCTGCAGGTGTTATCGTTCATGAATGTCACCATTAAACCTGTTGAATTATTGCAGCCTGTCCATGCAGGAAGCACACACAGAAATGGAAGAGGAAAATTTCCACTCCAGACCAACCTGTACATACTGCAGTATCTGATTCAATTACGAATATTTTACACACATTTTTTAAAAAAACAAATTAGTTACTTTTAAGATTATGCCAGTTAAATGTTAAAAACCTTATAGCCACACTGGGTCAGCTTTGCTTAATGACAGTAAGAACCTGCCAGCCATGGATATGCTTTCAAATGTGCTGTGCCTGCTCCACGTTAATATCCTCTGCCTGGACCTATGGATAACATGTAATAAAACAGCTTTTTCTTTTTTTTTTTTAATCATTTGTTTTGGCAGCACCATTTACCACTACAGAGGATTAAGATCTTAGTAATCTGTATGAGCAAACTGCTGTGATCACAAATACCTCCTAGAAACAAAAGGATTCTGTGTGTGCACAGCAGTTTGCTCTGACAGGTCCCAGGGCAAACCCAAAGGTCCAGCCTGATATTTCCCATGGCCGCATTATTTAGGGAGGAAGACAGAAAAAAACTAAGTGGAAAAAAAAAACAAACCACTAGAGCAGTCACTCAGTTTGGTAATATCCTGTGCTTTAATACAAAGTGTAAGAAAAGGGTTGGGGAAGACAAACAATGTACCAAGACCTTGCCTTTAGAATGGGAGATTTATTACTCCTGTATAAATCAGAGCATACAAGCTTTTGGTCATGATCAGTGAATTACTAAATGGAAGAAAATAAATATTTAACTGTAATGGAGCTTTTTAACTGTCCTTTACCAGTCACTGAGCTAAAAGATTTATAAGTAGACCCTGGCAAAACGGAGCATTCCATCCACAGAGGATATATTCATACGGATGAATATTTCTATGTACATTATAAAATAAACGTTTACATCTACACCCATCATGTCTCTTGCTCATGAAAAGGAGGGATGCTCAGAAACACTTGTTTTAGTCGAGTGTCATAAAGTAAAAGACAAGCCAGGCTTGTGGTTTTTATTCATTGCTTTAGGAAAAAAATCCCAGAGAATTCCAAGGCTTTTCCCATCCACTCTCCAGTGTTTGCAGACTGCTGGATATAATTTTAACCTCATACACTAGAGATACTTTATACCCAAATGTATATTGCTTAATCCAAATTACTGGATTTAATCCCCATGTCTGATGGTTCCACAAGAATAGTCGTTGCAGAGGTCAAAGAAGGATAAATTGCCTTTCATCATTGGGGATAATTAAACACAATGTTCTTGCCAATACATCGCTCTACAGAGCCAAAATACATGTGCATATTACTGTCATCCTGACAGACTAATTGTTTCTGTTAGCAACTTGGAAAAACAACCGGCTTCTACTGAAATTACACTATACCCAACTTCTAAATGAGATTTTATCTGTTGTTACAGGAGGCTGGATACGTACCGTTTTTTCTTGCACCAGTAGCAGAAATTATTACTGGAACTGAGCAGTGGTTTAATGCTTTTTTTACCATTGGCACATAGCTGTCCTTTAGTTCTTGAAATGAGGTCTTGTCATTGACAGAGTATTTAATCACAATAATATCAGCTCCTCCAAGGAGCCTGCAGGAGGTGTACCAGTCACTGTCAAATATATCCTAAAAAGAAAAAAACCACTGATCAAGAATTTACTGTCTATAAAGAAAAAGATGAAATATTCAATATTCTTAATGCAAAACTTTACGTAAGTGTTTTTGTCTGATTAGATCTTATTTGAAGACATACCACAATGAGCAGAATTCATGCTTTGTAATTTCCTGGTATGGAGAGCAAGTTGTTTTTTATAATAAATCATAAATATTTTCCATGAATTCAGGAATTCTGCAAGAAGAACTAAAAATGGGGTTTATCTGGGAATATTCTTTTCAGGAAGAAACACTGGTGGTTTAATTACTTAAATTTAAAATTGTTATTTAGGAAATAAAAGCACCTTCAGTGGTAGAGGTTTTCAGCAATTCATACAAAACCACTATTAATCACACCATTTTAGGGAAAAGGTTACACAGAACTATCCTATGTACCTATGAACTGTTAAATACAAGCTTAATAGTTCAGTGTGATTTTTATCTGCTTCACAAGAGCTTCCACATAGCTTTACCAAATGTTAATGTCTTCAGGATAAGGACTTCAATCACATCCCTAAACTTCCTTTTTTCAATTTCACATTCAATTTTTCATTGTTCCTGCTGAGGACTTAACCTCTAAAATTGTTTGATACTCTGTCAATTTCCAACTGTGCTGTATCCACGTGCAATATACAGTTATTACTTGTGTATTTGCCATGGAACTGTGATTCCACAATTTCTGCTTCACCTGAAGGTAGCTCATAAATACCTGGGAAAGCCTTGGCTTTGAGTGTATGCTGAATTGAAAACTCGAGAGAAATCTGGAACTGGTCCAGAGAACTGAAAAACAGCTCTGATAACCCAAAATACCATTCCCTCTTAGAACAGAGATTTTTTTTTTTTTCTCTTTATATACTTAAAGGGGGCTTATGAGAAAGGTGAGGATGAACTATTTGGCAGGGCCTGATGTGATAGGACAAGGGGCAATGGTTTTAAACTAAAAGAGGGTAGATTTAGGCTGGACATAAGGAAGACATTTTTTACCATCTTAGAGGATGGTGAGGCCCTGGCACAGTTTGCCCCAAGAAGCTGTGGGTACCCCATCCCTGGCAGTGTTTAAGGCCAAACNCTTTATATACTTAAAGGGGGCTTATGAGAAAGGTGAGGATGAACTATTTGGCAGGGCCTGATGTGATAGGACAAGGGGCAATGGTTTTAAACTAAAAGAGGGTAGATTTAGGCTGGACATAAGGAAGACATTTTTTACCATCTTAGAGGATGGTGAGGCCCTGGCACAGTTTGCCCCAAGAAGCTGTGGGTACCCCATCCCTGGCAGTGTTTAAGGCCAAACTGGATGAGGCTCTGAGCAATCTGGCCTGCTGGAAGGTGTTCCTGCCCATGGCAGGGGCGTTGGAATGAGATGATCTCTAAGGTTCCTTCCAACCCAAACCATTCTGTGATTCTGTGTTTCTAGAGCAGCCCTGCATAGCATGAGGCAGAACTAGAAGAACTTGGGATCTTGAAAATGGAAATTAGCAGTGATGAAATAAAGACGATGTGAAAAACAGGAATAAATGAGCACAAAAGAAGTGACAAAAGGGCAGGACTCAAAGTTTGAGTTGGGGGGGATCAATGTGAATTTTGAAAAGCAAGTCACAGAAATAAAAGCATTACAAATGGGAGTCAAATACATAAAAGATTAGTCATATCAACAAATGACGTGGCTTGCATTGTAAACATAACTATTTTTGGTCATTTCAAAAAGGTCATTGTTTGAAATATGGTGAGGTAGCTGCAATGCTCTTAACTACAAGGAGTAGCATGACCTTGATGGAAGTCAAGGTCAGCAAATATTTGCCTAAAATGTCAGTGCACATCATTCCCAGTTCAGGTCTTGACCTTACAAAGAAGTAAGTCAGGAAATAAATTATAGTAGGCATTCCCATTGATGTCTGTAATAGAAGCTTTTGTTCTGCAATAAGTAAACCACAATTAACAATTTATCAGGAATAGCTCTTACATGATTAACCATGTTGACAAGAGAGGAGGTCAAGTGCACTGCTCTTGATATTCAGTTTTTTGAGACAACTCAGTTAAAGACTATTGTAATCCCAGGCTAAGGAGGGTGTCAACTAGCACTTAATACAATCGTTTAGGCCCAGTTAAAAACATAACATTTACACATAAATGCACCTTTAGCACCTCTAGCAGTAAGACTACCAGCTACAGTGCTTCGAGACAGCCATCTAGATGGACATTTGGAGAACTTGATCACACAAGTGGGCAAAAATTGAGAGTTTTCAAGGGACAGCTTTAGTACATTTTAGCTGATGAAGATCTCAATTTTTAATTGAATTGTATTTTTAATAGAGTTGTATACATTTAATACAACAAAGATTTAATGGAAAAATACAGTACAACCCAAAAATAACATAGAATATTTATCTGTTCTGTTCTGTTGGCAGACAGAAAGCATATCTGTTCCGTTGCAATTTCCTTCCTTTCCAAAAACCTTGGCTCTTCAAGATCAGCCCAGGTTTGCACCTGCCCATCTCTACAAGATTGGAGGCAATCAGTGGTATCATAAGCAAAGCATGGAGCACAGGTGCACAAAAACAAGGTAACTGCACAGCTTTAAGCATGAGTAATAAAAAATGCTTATGGAAACTTCTTATGGGGTTTAATGCGTATTTTTTTTACATGTATGATATATGATATCATACACATTTAAAAATGTATTATATTCATATATTGTTTGTATGTTGGTTTTGTGATGTGTTTGTGTATTGCTTTTCACTCACTTCAGTGTACAATGGAGCTAAATCTCATGTGCTGGGGAAATCCTCCAAAAATATCTCCGACAATGGGTTATTTGCACAAGGCATCCATGAGACAGCATCTGGAGCCTCCTTCATTATTGTGTTTAAAGAACCTTTCATGCAAAAATGACAGAGGGAATTTCTTCAGATGATGAACAGCAGTTCAGATTCAGGAATAACCTTAATTTCAGGTTCCATCTATGAAATTTGTGTAACAGCTGCTCCTCATCATGCTTCCTGCTCCATTTCCCAAGTCAGCCATTCGCAAAAGGAAGAAGTAACTGCACAGCTAAGGTTATTTTAATATGACCTTATTAATTATAATTGTAACTATACTTCTGATGTTCTTCCACTCAGGACATATTAGGAAAAAGCTTCATTCTTTCCTTGCATGCCTTCATTCTAAGTGTCTCATAACATATTCTTGCCATTAATAAATTATAATTCTCAAGATTCAATGTTGAAAATAAAGCTTTCAAAGGCACTGAAGATACGATTTTCCTACAAAATCACATGATCCCTCAAGATAACAACACTTGCTTTGTTAAAAATGATTTATGAATGCCTTTTTGGAATGGCAGTGAAATTCCTCACACAAGTGCCCTTGCAATGCCCACACTCTTTCTGAAAGCTGCTTGTAAGTGTCTCCACGTCCACCCGGCCCAGCCCTTGATCTGAGGCAGCAGCAACGCCAACCACTCTTTGTGGGGACAAAGGTGCCTGGTCACTCCATAGGAACGTTCCCCTGGGATTTCCCCAGGATCCAAGAGAGCTGCATTGGGAATATTGGACAGTTATCCCTCTCTATGATCCATTTACAGACCCAGTCTCCACTACCAAAACCTTCTTCACACTGATGGTCTCCACACCACATATCTGGGGCCTTCCCGATTTTTTTTCAAGATTCCTCTGCAATTTCTTATCAGGTCTGCAGCAGGGCAAATTTTATGGGCATACTCTCCATAATTTACTAGTCCCCTAAACTTACTCAGATAAGTAATCTGCAGCACGGATGGAAGTATCTCCTTCAGAAATCCCCCTAAACATCTCCCCCACAAAACAAAGGAAGCTCATATTGGCCTGTGTCATCCTCTCATAAATTAATTTAATAGTATTTTTTACGAGGATATGATCATTTGTTGTAAATTGCCACTTCAGGCATTCAAGTTTAAAAATGAGAAGGGATGACCTTCTGAAAAATGAAAAGTTACAAGCTGTCACTTTTTAATGAAGCAGTAATTTGTCTAGATTTCTAAAAACAATAAATGAAATCTGTAAGTGGATCAGATTCCTTTACCTTTAGATATGATAAGGGCTGGCCAGCCTTGGCAACACAAGGAGCACAAGAATTCTGACAAAGAGGAAAAAGCCAGACAACTACACTATGGATGAGACCGTTGACATAAGAAAGCTCACAGTGTTTAAGTGACTGCTCCTGTTGGTGCAGTAAATAAAAAAGCAGACAAGAAAAAATGCAAAAAGACTCAGGGAATGAGATTGTTGTGAGGGAGAATTAGGGGAAAAAACCACAGAACAGCTTTTCAAGATTGTAGTTTATATATTTAAGTTGCAGTTAATATATCTATGTACTAGTGAGCCCCATGGAGGTCTGCAGTTCTGTGCAAGGCTCTGAGCAGAGCATCCACCCCTCTGCAAGTATCTAATCCAGCACAAGGCAATCTCCAAAACCCAGCTGCTCTATTTTCCCCTTTTGTAACATTTCTGTACTTGATGATGTCAGAAGTTCTCTAGAAACTGAGCACTTTTTATAAAATATGGGAAAGCAAAAAAAAAAAAAAATTCTGGGGGTATTTCTTCCCGTGGGGAAAAGAACACCAAACAAACCAAAGCCATAAAAACAAAACAAACAACCAAAACCAGGTGGCTCTTAGTAGAAAAAGTTAAAAAGGGTAGCAAGACTCCCAGGTCAGGACTCTCGTATCCTTAGGGTATTGCTCCAAGTAAGAGAGGGGAGAACAAGAGTTACCGCAAGTAGAGAACACTTAGAAAGAAGTGTTTATTTTGCTGTTTATTTTCTGGCACTGTAATTAAATGAATCAAAACATGGATTACAGTTTCTATTCTGTGCTTAATTCTGGACTTGAGGAAGATTCACTTGCTACCAGATATTAAAAACTGTGCCTGCATTTTTTCTTCAGAAGCATATAAAAATTCAGTGTGAAGTGAAACTGCAAAATATATGCAAGTCAATAAAATGGTACCTCACTCCTGAAGACTGCCAAGTCTAATACAGAGTCTTAATGAAATTAGTCTTTTCCAAAGCAAATCTTAAAATTCATCTTGCAAATTACTCCTCGTGAGTTACTAGCTTCATACAGAGGTCTACCCCTCCAAAATTAGAAAAACTGGGACATTCTTGTTCAAGATGCGTTACCATAGAGCAGCCTGAGCATGCATTAGCAACTGATCAGCTATTAAAATCACAGTATTCAGCAGAGATGTTAGCACACATCTTTTCCCTAGTTCTTTATGTCTCCTCTCATCCTAGGTCTGCGTTTTTTGTGAAGGTGTTTTGAAGCCACGTGGTTTACAAGGATGTTGGTGCACTGCGCAGCTGTCCCCTGCACACAGCACACGGCTCTGCCAGAGCACTGACGGACACAGAAAGCCATAATGTTACATCCAGAGAGTGGCACACAAAGAGCAACCTGTCCTTGGAAACTCTGACATTTTGCTCACAGTTTTTGAAAAGTGTGGTGTTCCACTACTGTCTCCACAGCCCCGTGATACCTGCATGGATTATAAGGTTCCCAAAGTCAGCATTTCCATCCTCCACCCTGCAACTGCCTCGGGAAGGAGAGCTGCTCACATGCTGTTTTGCATGTTGGCAAACATGAATTTGTCCTTGTAATTTCCCAAAGACACCTGAACTGCTGACCCTCCTGCAGACTCAAAAGGCTGAGCAGCGTCCTGGGCTGACAGACAGGCGCAGCAGCAGACTGGGTCAGAGGAAAACTAAGCTGCACCACAATCTGCCATACAACAGGGTCCCCCCACTGACTGTGGAGCTCTATGCAGTGAACTCACATCAACATTGCTTTTCCAGATTGATGGCTGTGGAAAACAAAGAGCAGCTGGGGACCCTTGAGTTTTGAGACTCAGAACTATCAGTGTACTCAGTTGCCAAGTTCGTGTCTTGCCTTAATCATATGGATTTAATCTATGGATGAGGTACAAATCCCAGGTAAAACACAAATCCACCTTTGTGCTCAGATGGCAGAGGTTGAAATACTGCAAGGCCCACCATACCACCACCTCTATGTTTTGGTAACACGAAAAAGGGATCCTTTTCCATGCAGAATACGACTTGAGGCAACATTTGTCAACATTTTGAATGGTTCTGTGCTGTTTCCCCAGGCTAGCAGGGGATCAGCCCTGAACGATCCTCTGTGACGTAGTAAGCCTCAAGCACCCAGCCTATGGGAAATAGTCCAGTTCTGCCTTACCCTAGCAAGGACACTGCTTCATGCATGACAGATAACCTCCTGCAGAGTCCAGTCCTGCTGAGACGGCTTCTATGAAGAGAAAAATGCTAATTTGTCCTCAACATTCTCAGGAATATATCTCCTGCATACTTTAGCTAACAGAGGGAAAAAACCTGAGGTCTGAGAAATTCAATGACTCAGACAATGGCAAGCTAGCTTTTGAAGGGCAGAAATTATAAGGTCTCCAGAACCAAACAGCCTTGTTTTGCAGAAGGGCAAATGCAATTAAAGCAATGTAAAAACACGTCAACTGTGTCTCCAATCTACATCCTTCCTTCCCCTTCTCCAGCTGCCCCCGCTTGCCTTCCCACCTCCTTTACCATCCTCCATTCCTCTGAAACAGTCTTTTGAAGTCCTACAGACTTCATTTATATTCAGGAGATTTTACTCTTTGCTGCGCTCTGGTGACTTCAGCAAACTGCACGTGCAGGTCACATGCAGCTTCACAGATTAGAAACAGGATCCCCCAGTCCACCTGAACTGGTCTCTGTAAGCGCAGCTGGAAAAAAGAAATAAAGAACAGAAGGACAGCTACACTGGATTGTTTAGTTTCAAGATTGCCAGCTTCTGATCCTGTATTTCATGGAGCTCTTATGGTTCCTGCAGATTCTCCAAAAGGTTTCCCTTAGAGGAGGACAAAAATCACCCAAAGGGATAGAATTATGGAGCTGAAACTGATTATTGTTTTAATTTCTAAAAGCTGGTAAGCTGATGGGGGTTTTTTTTAAGGCTACTAAGTAGTCATTAAATATGTTTTGATTTAGATTATCAGTATCATTTCTTACAAAATCATTGATCTGCTCACACTCATAACTAAGTTTTCTCACTTTCTAACAAAAGTGCTGACAACTTGAAACAGTGCCAAAATCTTTTTTATTTACCATCAGATAAAGGTAATAATGTTAAGATGTGATTATTCTTTGTAAGAGAAGTAAAATTATTCCCTACGTTGTATTTCACAAGCTATCAAATCTTTTAATCTGTCATTTTTCAGAGCTGGAAAACTTATTGCCTGTTTTTTTACAGAAAAATAAACTTTCATTTTACTGTTGACAAGTATTTGGAGTATATAATATTATGATGCAATGTCACAAAGAAAGCATTCTTGTTTACCTCTGGGTTGTCTTTCACAAAATTTCCACTAAGCAACACAGTTGAAAAAACACCACCTTCCCACAGGGGAGGCCAGCAGGGGCTTGTTTATGGGAAACTTTTTGTAACACCTTTGAGATTTTGCAGCATTTTCCTGGTTACATTTTGTAAGTTTTTACTATTTATGATAATAAAACTATTAATAAAATCGCACAACAATGAAAACCATTTAAAATTAGGATGTGTTTTCATTTTACTAAAACAGCTCACACTGTTAAGTGCCGTTAAAAAGGCTGAGATGGATTTCTTACCCAGACAGGACAGTCGTGTACCACCAGTCTGACATTTC
This sequence comes from Edolisoma coerulescens, assembly GCA_013397115.1. Lineage (NCBI taxonomy): Eukaryota > Metazoa > Chordata > Aves > Passeriformes > Campephagidae > Edolisoma > Edolisoma coerulescens. Next base: position 37,546 of record VWZW01008124.1, on the reverse strand, counting down.
CAAATATGCAGGCTTGATACTCAGTAAAAACTGGGTTTCCAACGTGACTGGCAGACAAGCTGCTGTCGATCTGGGAAATGAGAGCACTTCTCCCGAGATAGCTCCAGATCAGGCTGGGCTGCTGATTGTCCTCAGAAAAACCATCTCTTTCATTCCCAAAAGCTACAATATTAACCGACCTACAACAAAAATAATAAAGACAAAGTTGTGTTAACAAAGATGAAGGGCAGGGATAAGGGGAAAGAAAATAAAATCCCCTTAAATCAAAACTAACATATTAATCCTTCCGAATCCTCTTCCCTCCCTAGATTTTAACACCCTCCTGTAATCAACAGCAAAACACATACATGATCTCAAATCCAACAGCAGGGTGGGAGCAAAGCAGAAAAGAAACCTGGAAAGGCTGCTTGCATTGCAATACCCCAGCGGGCTTGGCTTATTATTCCTTGGTGTCCACGCTCAGCCTCGCTGCGGTGACCTCTGTAGCTCTTGCCGCATTCCCTCGGCTGTGGCCAGGCTGGATAACTTGGTGCCGGCTGTTCCGGGCGATGGACTGCGGCCGCACGCCGGAGCTGCAGCAGCAGCAGCACGATCAGCAGCAGCCGCAGTAGCAGCAGCAGTGGCAGCAGCAGGATCAGGCTCTGCAGCAGCAGCGGGATTGCAGCAGCGGCGGGATGAGCAGCAGCAGGATGAGCAGCAGTGGCCGCAGCCCAGGCTCTGGTGGCCGCGTTGCTCCACCGCTGCCGGTGAAGGCGAGGCAGCGTCCGGCCGGGCGGTCACGGCCATCGCATCCTGACGTCAGCGGGCACCGCAGACGCGGTGGGCAGAGAGAGATGACGGCCCGCGAGCAGGTGCAGCCAGGTGAGCAGGGGCAGGGAACGGCTCTGGAGGAGAGCCGTGTCCCACCCCGCTTCTGTTCCTGCTTCTGCTGCCGCCCCGCAGCAACAGGACCAACACCCCCACGCCAGGGGACGGTGCCACCGCTTGTCGGCAGCAGGGGAGAGACCTGGGACTGTCACAACCAAAGGAAAGAGCGGTGTGAAGAGCCTCTCTTTAAGTGTTTAAACCTTTTTAATTTTTTTTTTAAACTTAAATGGTATACATCTTTTCAACATTAGGCTGATAATTTCTTAAATGCCGTGTAGATATTTTTAGTGTTCATGTGACGTTTAAAGCACTATTTTCCAAAAGGATGATCTCAAATTGTATTAAAACAAACACAAATCACAGAATCACAGAATGATTTGGGTTGCAAGGGACCTCTGAAGATCATCTTGCCCAGCCCCCAGCGCAGGGTCACCTACAGAGGTTACACGGGAAATATACCAAATCCATTCTAAAAATACCATGTTTGCTGTCAGATACCACTGCATACACTAAAATTTTACAAAAAAAAAAGTTTAGGCATACTAGATGATAAACAATACTCTGTTATGTGAACACATGCTGCTGTTAATCCCACAGGCAAGAACTCATTCAAAACAGGACTTGATACGATTATCAACAGAATAATGAATAGAGCTTTGCTTGCAACAATCCATACTTTGAGAAAAGTACTATTCCACTATTTGCAAATGTAGGAGATGCCATTTGATGTCACTGCCAAAGTTTTGTACCAATATAGTACTGAATGGCAAGACCATTATAATAAAGTGTAAGTGTTAATATCTGCTAATGAATGCTAACGAATTACTTTTATTTTTATTATAAATTCTACAGGGACTACTGAAATTTAAAAAAACCCAAAGAACAAAACAACAGGTAATTTACCAACCCGGCTTTTTTCCACACATTTTATCCCATTCCAGCTTCTGCTTTTCAATCTATCTTCGCTCTAGAAAACTAAAAGACAAATGACAAGTGGAGGTTGTGGTTTTGTTTCCTCCTGCAAAAAAAAAAGTTAGAATACATGTTTCTTAGGTAAGTTTAAAAAAGTATCACAGGAAACCACTGGTTTTTTCCCCAGGTGATCCTCCAACTGTGATGCATCACCCTACACCTCCAAAGCCTCAGTGGTGTCCAAACACTGGCTGCACTCACTCTGTTGTGAGTCAACAGAGCACTCAAAATTTTGCCACCATGACTGTGTACTTTTCAAAGGTCACCGAAGCTCCCTTGGAATTCTTAAATTTGCACTTGCAGCGACCTACCCATTGAAAATGAGAAAACCTCTGGGAGAAAAGTTCTTCACATCACCAATGAGCCTGACCTGGTATAGCTAAATATATGAATAGCTAAATACATAAATAAATGCGCACATGCATAGACATACACAAATATACATACACAGATTTACATAAGCATATGATTAAAAAACATGTATGCATGCATATTATAAATACAACACATATACACGTGCAGATGTGGACACACACATAGATAGTTGTAACACCAAGGAAAAACGGACTGGTAAATAAGGCAGTACTAATGAGGAGTGACCCAATTAACCCAAACTCCAATTAACATAGCTTATTCATTGCTGTGGACCAAGTCCTGCCCAGGGTTGCCAAGGGCAGGGGTACCAACCGAGATTGAGGGTCACAGAAGATGTTTGTTTTCTTCTCACTCCTTCCTTCAACCACCTGGGGAACTTCTTGAGACTGGCAAAAGTATCAGCTCTGGCAAAGTATGCAGATGGTGGATGTGAGATTCATCTCAGCTGATGAACAGCACTTAAAGCTTACAGACTAAAGTACACTGAACTGTTTTAGTAAGTGTTTTCCCGCAATCGGGAGACTGAAAACAACATTTAAAGCAAGCATTAAAATTGGATGAGAATACTGTCTGTATTCCTGTAAAAGTAGGTCCATAACCCCGTTTTTGCTTGCGTTGCTCAGGGATTGTGCAATACATTTCAAATAAACAAACAAACAAAACAGGAAAGGAAATGAGTTCACTTTGGCAGGATAATAAATACCGCAAATAGGGAAGTTGCTTGGCACCCCTACCCTAGGTGCATTCTGCCAATTACATGGGCACTGCAAGGGAAAGCCGTAAAAGATTGTTTAACTGAGAGGATTATAGAGGATTGCTTGACTGTTCTCTGTTTGGCAATCAGGAAGCTGAATACCCTGTGATCAGCAAACCCTTCAGCCAGCAGGCATTTGCCATTGCTGCTGACAAACAAAGACTAAACAGCAGAAAAAGGAGTCTTTGACAGGGTCCAGGAAACAATCGCGTATTCGGTCTTGTGTAGTTTGCACTGGAACGTTACTGTTTTGTTTCAAACCATTTCCGTTGTAGCTTTCTGGTGAGTACCTCAGATAGAGCACTGAAAACAAATACACAGTCGTTAGTGACAAAGGGGAATGATATTTTCCAGTGCAAGGAGATAAGTGCAGGCAAGTCAAGGAGGATGATTTTTCCCTTGTGGGAGCTGTAGCCTTACTTGCACTGATCTAAGCAGAACTATCTAGTCTATATTTTCAGGACAGTGAGAAGATTTAATGTACTTGAAGTCAAAGTCGTTGCCAAACCTGCTCATCAGCTGAATCTGCACATTGCACAAAGCTGCTGCTGCTGCTGCTGTTGCTGCTGCTGCTGGTGTGATCAGCTTCAGGTGCAAGAGAAAAAAGTGTTGTTCTAGGAGAGGTAAATTTCCAGGTAGTTTTTTTTCAAAGCTAGACGATAATTCCAAATAACAGGAATACACTTTGCTGTATACAGCTGCTTCCACCTAATACTGCAAAAAATAACCTGTGATAAGCTTGGTTTTATTGGTGCTTGTCCAGACTAGACAGGACTGCTGCAGGATCTGCCAGCCAAGACCCCCTGCTCGGACAAAGCACCAGCAAACAAAAAGGAGGTTTTCTGTTGTTGCAGCCATCTGCCACATCTCCACCAACAAAAGCCATCTGTGTGTGGGAAATGAATGGAGGAACAGTGTTCAGGACCAATAGTATTTTTCAGCAGAACCATGCCAGAAAAATCATGTAGTGTTGCTCAAACTTGGAAGCAAATTTTTTGAATTTCCACATATAAATCAGAACGGTTTGGGATAGAAAAGGACCTTAAGAATCACCAAGTTCAGCTCCACCCTCCATATTCAAGTCTGTTTCAGGGATGGCACAGGTACTCACAGCCAGAGCCTGATGTCCCTCCAGCCCAACAGGTTTTGCTGTTGACTTCTTTCTGGAGGTCACAGGTGGAGGCATCAAGAAAAAGGGGCTCAAATTCTAAGGCTTTTGTATCAAGTTGTGGAATGGCTATCCTTGCAGATATTCAAGGTTTCACTGAAGAAGTCCTTGCACAACCTTAGCCCTTTAGACACACTTGGAGAGGAGGCTGGGTTAGATGACCTCCAGAGGTCCCTTCTGACCTGAATTATCCCCTGACTGCACAAATCTCCTCCTTCCTGGGGAGTGACCACTAAGCCCTGTCCCTCACTTCCTCTTCTTACACCAGCTTTCAACTCCAAAACCAACCTCTCATCCAATCTTGTGGCAACTTATTTTCTTTACAAAGTTTAATAAGCTTTACAAAAAGCTTCTCAAAGGCTTTTTTAAAGTGCAAGAGGATTATTATGCCCACACGACCCACTTTATTGGCATACTTACCACCCTTCCTCCAGAAGCCAGTGATGCTGGACTTCACTGGAGCCTTTCCAGCAGCTTCCCAACAGGCTGTGTTCGTCCCTGGATCTCACCTTCTGTCACAGACTGTGTCATCTCACCAGGAGTAGTAGCAGCTCCCACTGCTTTGGCATTCCCCAGGCCCTGCTAAAAGAGTTTTTGAATATATTGGTAGCCTCCGACGATACACAGACTCCAGACACAATTATCATCTTTTTCTTGTCACAGTTTCTGATGACTGTTCTCAAAAATTTTATCTAATCCTGTCTATTTATTAACATCTACTTTTACTACTTTGTCGCTGTGGAGCCGCTAGCCGCGTGCAAGAACCAGGCTGAATGGGGTGAGGTGGAATTCTGATTTTATTATTTAATTCTAAAACTTATGTAGACTTTTGAAAGTTCCTCCGGATTGGGTCAATTCAAAACCTCCCCCTAGGCCGATAGGCCAGGTTGAACTGTCCATCATTCCAGAGACAGTTTCAATAACATCCAAACCTTATCTTTGTTTATAGAACACAGGGAGAAGAAGAGAAAAATTCCCATGGGAAAGAGTCTGTGCTATCACACTACTTCTTTTTTCTAGTCTTAGATCTGTATCAGATCAAGTCATACCAGTGCAATATTGAAACAAGTGGGTGGGAAATGATCTGATGGGAAGACAAGGAGAAAGAAAAATGTCACTTTTAAATTTAAAAACAGATCCAGTTTGTGGCAGAATACAGCTGTGCAAGCAACTAGCAAGCTACGGAAATCTGCTAGCCCTGTGATGGTGAGATATGGACAACAACAGCCAGGTCTGCTGATGCAAATGTCCCACACAAGAACTGCCCTACAAGATTTCTGCCTTTGGAGGTGAAAGAAAGAAAGCCCTGTGCCATCACGAGGGGGCCCATGGGGTGCCTAAATGCCCCAACCTGCTTCAGAGGTGAAGGGCTGAATGCACAACATGATGCTGAATAAGAAACCCCACTCATGCTGGTAAAAACCCCCAATGGTAAATACAGAGATGCGCCCTGCAATTCTCATGTCAGAGTTTAAGAAGTGTTACTAATTGCATTAGAATGCAGGTCAAAGGATCAAAAAAAAAGCAGTTTATATGTTGTTTCTGCTGTTTTGGAAAGGGAAACCATTGCCACAAGGAGGACATGGACCAGCATGTCATGCAGAGGAGCATCACCCCCACCCCAGCCTTCACTGGCTCCCCTCCCAAGGCTTGTTGGCTTGGACTTGTGCTGAGGCTGAGCTGCAGGGAAAGGTGGGCATGGAGCAAGCACCACAAAGAATGGGGAAGTGGCACGTGATCCTCACTAGAGAGCAGGGAAAGGTCCCTTCTAGGGCAGCCTGGCCACACATACTGATCAAACCCCTTCAACAAATCTCTGCTGCCTGGGCGTCCTCTCCCACAAGGCACTCAGAAAGGTACCACCCTGGCCAGAGACGCTGCTGAAATTTGGGGGCAGGGAAGGGATGACATACACTCAGCATGTTTTGAAAGTTCTGAGCTGTTTTAATCCACCGTATGATCCTCCGGATAAGCACTTAAGACTGAGTGACCCAGCACGTGAATTTTACGGGGAGAAGTGCCTCAAACTACTTAATGTGCTCCTGCAGAAGCTCTGCCTTTTGCCTGCCCACACTTTTTTTCAGTCATGTATAAGTTTCTAGTTTTTCTCACTAAAATCATGTTTCCACTTTTGCTTAATAAAAACGTACAACAGGAGTGCAGATAGCATTCATTAGCTATGGTAAATGAAAATTATCTAATAATGTCAGCAAAACTTATAAGTTAATGTCCATTTTAAGGAGACCAAATTAAAGAAAAAAGATTATACCTAGATATACAAATGTCTGCCATAGACTCTATGCATAACAAAACCAGTTATTCACTTATCAAATTTGTAAGGTCTCAATGAATCCTTAATAGATCTTTGTCAGGAGTAAGCTTCCTGTTTGAAGTTGCCTTCTAACCCTTTTTATGCAACTACACTTTTCCAGAATCAAAAGACACAGCACATTGTTAATTAACTTTCATTATACAGATGTTAAACATTTGCCGTTGGATGGCCATTTCATATTTAAAAAAAAATATTTAAGAAAACCCTTCAGTTTACTAAAATTCACAGATCCAATTCAGAGTTAGACTCCCAATCATCTGTTTCCTTTTTAATTTACTTTCCTGATTTCTATTTTCTTGTTTTCCTTTCTGTTACGATTTCACTGCTACTTTCTAGTTTTCAGCCTCCTTTTCTGTCTGCATACCTGTAAATACAGACGCAATTATCAAGGCAGCAGGAGAGGATGAACGGTGTGTGATAACTGAATGTTTTTCATGGATTTGAATGTTGTCCTTACTGCTGCCAGAAATTAACCTAATTTTAGCCTTGTAGCCTCTTGCATTTCCCTGCACTCTCATATTGCTTATTCCAGAAGGGCAGCTCTCTCTCAAGAGGTGTTTGGCTGCTTGGAGCCTTTGCTGCATTATAATTCTGTATGTGGTGTGAGAAACAGCATGTGATAAAAGGGCATAAATAAAGGTGTCTTTATAAATGGGTTATTCACGTCCAGCCTCTCATCCACGAGCACCCACCAGCATCCATCCTTCTCTGCAGGGCTGCTCTTAAGGCTTTCTTCTCCCATGCCTGGGATTGCCCTGACCCAGGTGCAGCACCAGCACTTGGCCTTGTAGAACCTCATGAGGTTGTCATGGGCCCACTTCTCAGGTTTGTCCAGGTGCCTCTGGATGGATCCCATCCTTCTGTTGTGTCAGCTGCACCAGCTCAGCCTCGTGTCATCTGCAAAAGTGCTGAGGGTCCATTCAATCCTACTGTCTGTGTCATCAATAAAAACAGTAAAGAGCACTGGCCCCAAGACACAGCCCTGAAGGACACCACTTGTCACCAGCCTCCACCTGGACACTGGGCCATTGACCACTACTCTCTGTCTGCATCCACCAGCCAATTTCTTATCCATCAAGTAGTCCACCCTTCAGCTGCGTGTCTCCCTCATCTGGACATGAGGATGTCGTGTGGGACCGTGTCAAAGGCCTTACAGAAATTTAGGTAAATGACACAAGTCAGTCTTCCCTTGTCAATCGTTGCAGTCACTCCACCACAGAAGGCCACCAGATTGGTCAGTAGTCCCCTGGGTCTTCCTTTCTCCCCTTTTTAAAAATAGGAATGATGCTTCCATTTTTACAGTCACTGGGGACTTTGCCTGACTGCTGTGACTTTTCAACTATCACATGAGTGTCCTGGCAACATCATCCCTCAGGGCACTGGGATGCATCTCACCAGGTCCCACAGACTTGTGCCCATTCCATTCCATCAGGTGCTCCCATAGACTTGTGCCTGTTCCATTCCATTAGGTGCTCTGGAACCTGGTCGTCACTGACAATAGCTGGGACTTCACTTCCCCAACCCCGCCTGCAGCCTCAGGGAATCAAGAGACACAGGAAGCCTGACAGCCACTGAAGTGTGAGGCAAAGAATTCACTGAGTACCTCACCCTTCTCCATATCTGCCGGCGCCAGTTCTCTCTTCTCATTTATCAGAGGGTACACTCTCCGTGGCCTTTTTTTTCTGACTGATGTCCTTATAGAATCCCTCCTTGTTACTCTCCACATCCTTTGCCAAGCCCTATTTCATTTTTGCCTTGGATTTCCTGATCCCATTGTTACATACCCAAACAGTATCCCTGTACTGTCCCCTGGTCACCAGTCCCTGCTCCCACTGGCAGTGTGTTTCCTCTTACTCCTCAGTTTCAGGAGCAGATCCCTGCCTATCTGTGGTGGTTTCCCTTCTGCCTTACTTGATTCCTTACACATCAGCTTGGAAAGGTCTTCTGTTCCAAGAAAAGTCGCTTTAAAGAGTTGCCAGCTCTGGTCAGGTCCTCTGTTCCTAGGGACAGATCCCAGCGGATCTCACCCACTAATTCTTTGAGCAGCTGCAAGTTCACTCTGCTGAAGTTTAGGGTCCTGACCCAGCTCCTCGCCAGGCCAATGTTCTTTGAGGTCAGGAGCTCACCCAGGGCAGGGTCATTACAGCCCAGAAGAGAACTAATGCTGGCATTGGTTACAGGATGGCTCCGCCACCTTCTCCCTGTGGCTGAGGCCCGTAGAGCCCCATGTATGTGCAAAGGTGCACTGGGCCCCTGTGCCACACAGCAGGGCTCAGAGTGGAGAGTGAGGAGGCCTGGGATCTGACATGGAGTTCTTTCCACACCCTCTGCAATGCTGTTACTCACTGGCCCTTGCCAGCAGTTTGGGCCGAATTAGAATCATAAAATGTCCTGAGTTGGAAGGGACCCATCAGGAGCTCAAAGTCCAACTCCTGGCCCTGCACAGCACAGCCTCATGAATCCCACCATGACCAAACACTTCTTGAACTCTGTCAGGCTTGGTGCCATGACCACCTCCCTGGGGAGCGTGTTCCAGTGCTCAGCCACCCCCTGGGTGAAAAACCTTTTCCTGATATCCAGAGTAACCCTCCCTGACACAGCTCCATGTCATTCTGTCAAGAACACCTGAAGCAAAACCCACCCAGAACCCTTCCCTAGTTTGTCTTCTTAACTTTGAGGTTTCTGGTATCCCAAGCCTCAGGCTGTGAAAAGACTCTAGTTCCCCCTTGTACCTGTCACTGGCCATGGGGGTCTTCTCAGCTGACGGACAGGAGAGGCCAGCCATCACCTCCCCTAAGATGTCACCATAGTTTTCAACCATAAACTCCACCAGCACCTTCACCTGCACACATCAAAGCCTTGGTCTCAGCCCAAGTGTCTGAAAAGTTGTGAAGCAGCCCCCTGCACAGAGGGCTATGGATGTGGAGCAGCTCTTCCAGCAGTTTCCCCACTGGCATATGTTGGAGAGAGGAGGCTGCCAGGGACTTCTGAGCACCCAGACTCTGGTGGGACAGGAAGGCTGCAGCTGCTTGGTCCTTCACACCTTCTCCATCAACTCTTTCAATGGGAGGCCTCATCCTGCTGGCTGGGCTCAGTAGGTTTGGCCCCATGCAGATGGCTGGGTTGCTGGAATTCTCCCTGCAGGTGGCTGCATAGTGGCCAGTGTGCTGGAGAAGGGCCAGCAGACATTTGAGAAGGAGGAGATTGGCCACAAGCAGTTCCTCAGCCACCCGAAGGGAGCAGGAACACAAGGTCAACAAGGCAGAAGTTGCCCATGGACCTCCCCAAAACTGGCACCAGGCAGGGGGGAGGCAGCAGCTGATTTACAGATGCTACAATACCCCTGATTCTAAAGATTCTATTTTTCTGTTGGAACCTGGATTATCAAGCTCTGAAAAGGATGAACTTCTGAATGAAGACAGGATCTTGCAGACACCTCATTTGCAATTCACCATGCACTGCTTCGTGGCAGGCAGAGCTTTGTTTACCAAGAAACCTTGCCTAATGCGCGTATATATGCATAACCATGTAGCATAGCTCCTCTTAATCCCAATTAAAATAAGCCTGTGACTAGGGTGCATTCCCAGGTACCACAAGGCGTCATGCCAAGATCCCGTCTTGGCAGTAAGCATCCCACATGCCCCACATTCAGCAGGATGGGACACAGCTGCAGTCAGCTGAGATGTGCAAGCTGTCAAGTGCTGCCAGGCTAGAATAGATCTTACAAGGAGTGAAGGAAGCTTGCTTTGGAAACTCAGTTCCTCCCCTTTGAAATAAAGGCCTGAATTCTGCTGGTTGTCGGGCAGCTTGCCCTCCATTGTTCCATTTCCCTGGCTGCAAGGAAACTTGGAGATGGGTGATACATGAAAGATCTTGACAGTGATTTTTGTTAGCAGTATTCATTCTTAACTAACGTTTATATTGCTCCTGAGGTATAGAGATGACATTGCAGAGGATGTCATCCAGGTATTTAAAGCTAAACACCAGGAGTTTGTCAATGTGAAGTTGCATTTACATTTTTAATTTCCGCTGGAACAACTCTGTCAAAATAAACTGATATCCTTCCCACCTGCAGCTCCTACAGAAAGGAACTCGGAGGGGTGTGACAGAGACAAAAGATATTCCTTCCTCCTTCCCCCCACTGTCTCCAATGGGCAATGTGGTTTGTCCTAAGACTGGAAGAGCAGGTGGGAATTGCAGGGGAAACTGCTCGGGCACTCACGTAATTAATCAGTTACAGAGATGGGGCAGCCAAGATGTTTGGTTTTGGTGCACATCGGCCTGCAAAAGAGTACAAAATGCTGCTGGAGACTGGGCCAGCTGGTCTCATGAAGTTGCAGGCAGCTTCTGAGTGGAACACACACATACACACACCCACACCCCCAACAGGAACGCCTGCAAGGTACATTAGGCAGGAAGCCTGGGGAACACTCACTTCTGGACAGAATACAGATAAAACTCCATGAAGTGTCTCCATAGGTGCTTTGTTCCTTTGTTATTGTGCATTCTGCAAGGCCAAAGGTTGTAAACCTGTGTTTCCAGCTGAACCTGCTGACATAAGAACCCTTTAGACACAGGCTGTCAACCAATTCTGAGACTTAGTGGGCTGAGCCACACCCTCTCTGCAGAGTTCTGCAGAGCCAGGTACAGGGAAGGCTCAGGAGCTTTCTGACAAAGTGCCTGATACGGGTAAGGAGGGGGTAAATATGTCACAGCTGCAGTCACAGGACAGCCCGTCACCACTGTAGGAGAGCAAAATTGCTGCTCTGAGCAAGGGGCAGCCACCATGTGCTTCATCATTTATCTGGCATGTCAGGAAGGGAGTTTAGAACAGCTCTGGTTTTGTTCCATTTGAACTTCAAAAGACAAGAAGTCTGATTTATTTTCTTTAGCCCAAGGGAATTTTTGGATTCTTTCTTGTTTCCATTTTGCACCAGAGAGATATGGGGAGAGTGTTTGGGTAAATGCCAAAACCACATTTACTATCTTTTATTGTTTCATTTCCAGTGTTTGCACTTTTTTAATGGAAGAATAATACTCTACACCGAAACTAGGAAACATTTCAATTGTTTATTTCTGCTTCAGTTTCACAGCTATCAGCTATTAAAAAACAATGGAAAAAGTAACCAGAGTACCACATCACATAAAATCCTAAGATCACAAAATGGTTTGGGCTGGAAGGGACAATTAAAGAGTGTCTAGTTCCAACCCCCCTGCCATGGGCAGGGATGTCACCCACTAGACCTGCTCATAAAAAGCACCATCCACCCTGGCCTTGAACATTTCCAGGGATGGGGCAGCCACAGCTTCTCTGGGCGACCTGTGCCAGGGTCTCACCACCCTCCCAGGAAAGAATTCCTTCCCAATGCCTAATCTAAACCTGCCCCCTGTCAGTTTGAACCAATTCCCCTTGTCCTATCACTCCAGGACCTTGTCAAAAGTCCCTCTCCAGCTCTCCTGGAGTACCTTTACTGGGCTGGAAGGGGCTCTAATGTCTCTCCAGAACCTTCTCTTCTCCAGGCTGAACAACCCCAGCTTTCTCAGCCTGTCTCCACAGCAGAGGTGTTCCAGCCTCAGATCATCTTCGAGGCCTTCCCTGGACTCACTCCAACAGGTCCACATCCCTCTATAGCGGGACCCCAGAGTTGGATGCAGCACCGCAGGTAGGGTCTCACCCGAGTGGAGACGCAGAATCACCTCCCTCGACCTCCTGCCCACACTGCTTTTGCTGCTCCAGGACACTTTTGGCTTTCTGGCCGGTCTGAGCTCATTACCAGCTCGTCTTGAGCTTCTCATCCACCAACACCCAAAGTGCTTCTCCTCAGGGCTGCTCTTCACCATTCTCTCTGCCCTGCCTGTATCTGTGCTCGGCATTACCCTGACCCAGGTGCAGGACCTTGCATATCCATGTAGTTGACATCAAGCCTCCGTTCTGCTCAGCACAAGAAAATTGATAATGAAAATTGGTGTGAACACCTGCACCTCCAAACTTATTGTTAGCTTCAGGTATTCTTTCAGTGCTGAGTCTCATGAAAAATACCACTAGCACTGCAAGGTGACACAGCCTCCAGGGAAGTGCTCCTGATCCTGAGCATCCATGGCTTTTCAAATGCAGAAGATGGTGCTGGTCTCCTGGGTGCTGAGCCAGTGCCATGCCAGGAATACTCAAGGCCGTATAATGAATATGAGAGAGGCCATCACTTCACTGCTCTTCTGTGCTTTCCTGGGCCAAAACAAAGTTACATAATTATTCAATTTTTCCTGTAGCAATCTGAGCCAAATAAACATGCAATGTTTTAATTTTTTTTTTTTTT
>VWZW01008123.1:3062656-3126326 GCA_013397115.1 Edolisoma coerulescens | reverse complement strand
ATATATATATATATTTAATATTTAAAGGAACTGGGATCCAAAGCTACTGTCCTGATGTTTGGTTATCATTTGTCCTTATTCAGCCTGCGTGTTCTTTTGGACAGGAAATGTTTCTTACCCAAAACTCCAACTTCAGCTGTGCACTCTAAATATTTTCTCTAGCACAGGGGATCTGTGTTGACAGATGCCAAATCTTCAGTGCCTGGTCCAGGGCAGAAATCAGTGGAAAAATCCCTGCATAACTACAATTTCTGTTGGTTTGGGTCAGACCATAAGCTTGTGAAACTTTCTATGAATTAACAGTCATGTGGCAAGTGGGCAAATGCTCTGTCACTCGATGGGCTGGAGGCCAGTGAGAGTGAATGCCAGAGACAGAACTGATTAGATGGCAGGAAAAGAAGAACATTCTCCGTGATTACGAGAAGTTCAATTAAAAGTGTCTGTCCCGTTTGTCTGCAGTGTCATAATGACATCTAGGTACTTCTTAGGATGTGAATACATGACTTCCAAGACCTCTGATTTTATTTTCTATTTAGAATGTTAGCCTAGTTAATAATAACTTACGCATATAGTCTTTTCCTGCAGGAGATCACTGTGTGCTCTACAAGGTACTTTTGTTTTCATTTTATGGTTCCAGAAATCTGAGGCTCCCAGAAGTTCAGAGCTCCAGTGTTACACAGTAGAATCACCATTTGAAGCATTTTGACATTATCTTCTTTGAAGCACACTAATTGGATTTAAGCCCACACCTTTGATTACTCTTTAAAACTGAACAAAAAAGTATGTGTCATCCTGAATCGTGGTGGATAAGACGGACTTTCCTTTGTAGGGATGCTATTTTATAGTCTGCCACGCTTCAACAGATATTAGGAATAATAGATACTATTTCAGATAGAATGTAACAATAACTGATATTATTTCAGCAGTACAGGGAAACTTAAATACTGTTGGAAAAATTGTGTTAGGTTATCTCCTCTGACTCAGACTAATGGAGAATGAACCAGCTGAGTAAAGAAAGAGAAGGGAGAACAAGCATTATCTTTTGCAACCTATTCAGTTTTGGCTGATTTAACCTAGATGAGGAGAAAAGCAATATTGTGTTCTTTGACAGTACGGTAACAAGCTTTGCTAACCAATAATAATAACTGGAAGACATATGTTAAATTGTTGGTTCTTCTGAGAAAGGAAGAATGCTGAAATCAGAAAGTTGTATTATTATAATTTGATAATTGTGATTTGGTCTTTTTTATCTACATGAATTCACAGTGAGAGCAAATATAGGCTAGTATATTTTAACAAAATTCTACAGTGTGTGAACTAGAAATGTGAAGAAAATTCAGTGTTGGCTGATTAATATGCAACCTAATGTCATTTTACTGTGGATGTTACACTGGAAAGATAATATTTGTGAATTATTTCAAATCCTGCAGAAACACTTCAACACCAAGAAAGTCTAACCAAATAAAAGAAACTTCTTTATTAGTAGTATTCTTAATTAACCGGTCTAGTCCTACAGAATGATCTTGTCTTGCAGTAATAGAGCCCCCTAAAAATTGTTAGCCAATCATTCCTCCATGTTTGTTATTATTCTTTGCTGGATGATAGTGGAAGAATGTCCTGATGTGGTCTGGTGTCAAATGCCTTGCAGAGGAACGTGGAGGCTCAGTTCAGTGTGAGAGCAGAGGGCAGTGGCACTGCCCTGAGGTGTGACACACACGGGTGGTGCCACCTTGGACCACACTCTTGTAATTCCGTGTGCTCAGGGTGAGGTCTGGTCCTGTGGGTTCCATTCCAGGGTGGGTTCGAGGCCTTGAGGAGCAGCAAAATGCAGCAGCAAATGCAAAAATAATGAGAGAAAGGGGAAAAAAGGGGCACCAATATCCATGTGACTCTGGAATCCCTGGTTCTGTGCACTGAGGCCAAATCCCTCAGCATGTATAGAACTCATTTTTGCAGGTGAAGTTTTATATGAGCTTAACAAAATCACTTTGCTGTCTACAAAAAGTTAGTTTTAAAAAAAATGAAAATATAGCCGCTAGTCCTTCAGGTTTCCTGATATCCTCTATTTATATTCTTGTTTGTAAAAGAGTTTATAAATTGATATTTACAACACCCCTGCCATCCTAGTAACTATAAGAAGCTGCCCACCTGTTCAGAATTGGAAGTCTTTTAAATTCTAATTCTAATTCCCAAAGCATAAACTATTTCCATCTTTAGAGGGGACAGTGGGACTGCCACGTTTCTTGTGAGTCTGGGATGTTCTAAAGCCAAAGGTCCTTCTGTTGCTGACTGCCTTTCACATCAGCAGTGTGACAGAAAGTCATCTTTCAGTCACAGAGATAATGTTTTCCTGTCAGTGTGGTAAAAATATGAAAATGAATACCCAGACTTTATAAAAGTTCCTGGTTTTGAAGACTGGCTTTTGAAAAAGCAGGTCTATTTGGTTAAAGCTAGTGAAATTTGTTAATTTTTTTATTTAGAAGTTACTATTTTATTTAGAAGTACTATTGATAGTAACATATAATTTTTTTTTTTTACTAACACATTAAATATCTGATTTTTTAATTTAAGTACATAAACTAAAGAAATGCATGTTATTGAGGTTAAAGTACTAGAATATTATTAAAATTAGGAACCAAAAATGATTACTTGCTTCTTAAGGTGATAGTTGTTTAGTTAACTCCTTGCCCACTGTTCCATAATGTATTAGAACTTTCCAATGCATTTAATAAGAAAAAGATTTTTGTACATCATAATAAAGGAATGTGTTGTAGAGCACATACATAGAGATTGAAACTGAAAGTTGAAATTAACCATGGGTATATTTAAAGAAGTAATTTTAATTAACCCCTTTATCTCATAGTTAATGTGCATTATGTTCGAAAGAGCTCATATTATCTCAGCAGCTTCTTTATTGTCAGGGTATACTATTAGAAGTAAAATATAGTATGTAACAAGAGTAGTTGTTATTATAACTGAAAAGTTTTGCTATTTCTTTAGATTCTTACATAAATTGGCACCTGTCTTTAGGAATTCAGCCCAATTTTGAATAGCACTAATACTGCAAAGTGTGTGTATGTCCCTGCCTTTGAGCAGCAAATGGATCTGTATAATTGATCAAGGTCACTTCATGTCCATGAGAAACAATAATAAAGCCAAACAATCACTGTAAGGTTATTTAAGTACTAATTGCTTTAGAAATACTGATCTGTTTTCTGGGTTCATAAAATAACTTATAAAAAAATGTTATCTATTTTGAAAATCTACATATTTTCTTTTTTTTAAGGTTTTTTTTTATTATTTTTGAAAAAATATGTTCCTACCAAACACAAGCCCAGTGAGAAAAAATTTGGAGATACAGTCAAATAAAATAAAATTTAATTTTAATCCAGTAATTAGAATCCTAAATCAAGCTTAAGTGGGCGTCTTGGTAGGCTAGAAACTTCTGGATATCAAAGAATTATTAGAAGAGCAGAAAAAGTCAGTGTGTGATGTGATTGGCTTTAAAATCATAGTTTCTTCTGTGTTTTGTGAGATTCAGATAAAGGTGAGAAGTAATAGCAGGAGCATAGTGGGCAAGGGAGTTCTGTTTTGATTTTTGTTCCTTCGTACTTAGTAATTTTGAGTTTTCTGTATTTAAAAGCCAATTAATCTAGTTTATTATATAGTAAAAAAGCCTGCTTTTTGTTTAAAAGCTTTATTGGCTTTTTGGAATACTCACTTGTAAGAAAAAGATCTGGGCAGTTCAATTTCAATAATACGTCTGACTTAGATTCTCATCCCATCCATCTTAAATCCATTTTCTTTCTCTAATCACCTGCATGCCCTCGTCACAGTTCCCAGGCTTGCTTTGCTTGTATGGGAGTTTGCAAATTGCACTTTTTAGATACCTGTATGTCTGAGAGACAAGGGAAATTACATTTCTTTTGTCCATCAAGCATGGGGGGCTGTGTCCAGGGGGAAACCTGAGTCCTCACTACCTGAACCAACGTGAGAATCCCGGTGTTAGCCAGCTAAAGCGTGAGACTGTAGGAGGGTGGAGAAGGGCAGTGCTCTCTTTTTGTCACACTGATCTTCAGTCTGTTGCTGAGCAGGCCAATTCCACATGTCTCCAAATCTGTGGAATTGAATTACTCATGATCTTTATATGATTATCGTAATGTGAGATTTCAGGAACATGTGACAGATGTGTAAGCAATCGTGCCCTCCAAACAAGCCATTCCTTTGAAAGTAGTTTGGTGTTTGCATGGTTAGAGGCAGGACATCAACAGCTTGGTTCTGCAGGGAGACTATTGTTAAAACCCAAAACCTCCTACAGGAAAGTTGCACAATTTTAATGTACAGAGCAGTGTATTTGAAGGTAGAGATATACAAATACAAATGTCTACACTTATATGTATACTTTATAGATGTGGATGTGCATTTTCATGAAAATTCCTGTTTGGATGGATGCAGCTACTTTAAAAATACTCCTGCCTGATTAAAATTTAAGATTAGCATTTAATGTTAACATAATAAATGGACTTGAAAAAGGTGTATCTATTGTAGAATACAAATTTCATTGCTGGCTGCCACTTTATAACAGTCATCCCCTCAACTTCCTACCTTGCTCTCTCCTTGCCTTCCTCTCTCCCCATGTTTTAGGCATCATTTTCTGATGAATCCTCGTTTTGAGTTAACATGGGGAGTAAAATAATATGTTGGTGGCTTGGATATCTGTTGGTGTTCTGATGATCCCTGAGTAGAGAGAGTGATGTGCTGTCAGTCTTCCCATAACTGTCCAAGGTTGAGAATTTTATTACATCTTTCAAAATGTCTTTTTACTTTCCTCTGAAAATGAAAATAAGTTGAATAAAATGAGTATGAGCTGGGCTGCATACTCACTTCTGTGTATAAAATTAAACTCGATTTCCTAAGGAGTTTTTTCTGTTAATATATAACTTTTGTTCCTGCTTTATGACAATTATCATATATGGTATTTTTTTTTTGTTTTACTGCCACAGTTTGAAGCGAGAGCATTAAGTTAAATTAATTTGACTTTGCTTGGCAAATGGTGATAGTAGCACTTTAACAGCTGTTTGCTTTCCTGGATTGTCCTTGGTGCTGAAATTGCTTTTGTATCTAAACAGCAAAATGTGTTTATAGGGCTACAGAATATGGAGATAAATTTAGCCTGTCAAACAGATATTATTGGGGCTTTTTTTGTGCTGTGTTTCTGGGAGTAGATCCTGACTACAGTGCTTTAATTCCAAGCTGTGTGTGCCTTTGGACATCTTACAGGACTGTTGTGGAGCTTTTCTCTTTGATTTATGACCTTGCCTGTATGGACTTCTGATCAGATTTTATTCTCATTTAGTGCAAGAGGGGCTAATTATGAAAGTGACAAAGATTCTTTCGTTGTGCTAAAGCTTTTTGAATGACAAAAGGGGGCTTTAAATTAAAATGAACTTTAACAAGGCATTTTCACATTGAAGTGATACACACTCTACCACTGATAGAGTAATTCATTTTCAACCCTTTCTGATTCTATAAACACATTGTCTCACAAGATCAGTAATTTTTTACCTCTCAGGCTAATGAAGAGTGGATGGTAGACCAATGAATTCTCTTTTTGCAGAACTGTTTTGACATTCTTAATTTTTTCTTAAATATCAAAGAAAGGACAAAAAGCTGTGATTTTATTGCATTAATATTAATAATCATTTATCTGCCAGAAAAACATTTAAATATCACTTGACATTTGCAGAGAAAGATTAATGTTTAATTTACTACAAACATAGAAATACTTTGAAATAAAAGGAAACGCTTCTGGATTCAGCAAAATAAAAAAAAAACCCAAAACCACCAAAACCCCAACAAAATTAAGACAGACATTCAAATATAAAAAAACCATTGTAACCATAGCAGGAATCAAAAGCATGTTGGTGCCATCTAAAATGTCAATATTTAAATTATCACTTCTGATTGAAAAAATAACATCAACTAGGTAGTTTTTTAAGGTCTAATTTAAGCTTTAACTAAACAAAGATAAATGAGGGTAAGCAGTTTTCTGTAACATCCATGTGTGTACGGTTACAAAGGCCTGTATAAATTCTAGCAGCATTATAAAAACAACATAATGTAGTTAGGATATGAACAGTATTGGCATTTCATAAATATTGGTAGGTCTGAAAATCAGGGGGGGCTTCCAGAACAGGCTGGTGCCTGAAGGAAAGGAAAATAGCAAGACACAGGAGTCAGAAAATTATATACGTGAAAATACAGGAGCAAGTTCCATTACCTACAGAAGGATCAAAATGCTGTATAATAAAGAGAAAAGTAGCGAAATCACCTTGTTCTACAAAAGAATGTCAGAGTAGGAGCTACAGAGGAGGAGGAGATGAGCAGGAAAGTTGTGTATCAGTCTAATCTGATGAAATGGCTAAAAATGTACCCAGACTGCAGGGAAGTCTATCTGTAAATTTTATCATGGAGATTATATGGTAAGATACCACTTTTAGGCAATGAAATGATGGGATTAATGTATTGAATAACATTTCTAGCCCCCGAACTGTTTTTGTGACTAGATTGATAATGGCATAGAGAATCAAATTCAGTTTTATAATAAACTAAAATAAGACTGTTTCTTCTGCAAAAGCTGTATGTAGGACAGATGCTATTCAGATTCAGTATTTGTATGGAAAGTCTATCCTTACAGTACCTTTTTTCAAGGATTTTTTTTTTATTGGATAAAGAAAGTTATAGCTATAAACCCAGTAATTTATTAGTTAAAGAAGGTTCTTACCCAGGATCCATCTCAAAAAGCAAGATTCTTTTATAAGGCAATACGTAGAACCTTTCCATTAATACTCTTTAATAAAAAACTACTGATTTTATTTACAGCTTTGGTGACTTTTGAGAGGTCCTGGAGAATATAATGTAACTATAGGTCTCCAAAATGATTAAGATTTCCATCTATTCATTTTTATTCAAGTGTCAGTTTGTAGTTATACTTTGGAAGGATTCCCCTGGAAAAATGGTGATTCTGTGTATAAGGCACCAAACTAGGCCAAATGCAGAATTACAGCATTACTGTGCAGTAATAAATCAACAGGAATATCCTCCCTTGTAGGATGAAAGAACTTTCTTCTCTTTTGCATTACAAGAATTCTCAGGGTCTTTGCAAAATGATGAATATATTGAGTAGGAAGCATTACATAAGTAGGACTGCTGTGATGTACTTAAGAATAAAGATTATGCCGCTTTTAACATTTTTAACCATTTTTAATACATTTTCTTGCACACCTGTGCTGTCTAGGCAGCAGGTAAATATGAGAATGTTTTGCATCAGAGGCTATAGAGAGCAACAGATTTCAGTGGTGTACTGGAGCATCAGGCCCCAGCCAAGTCAGTATTTAGAACATGTTTCTGTCTGTGGCACACCAGTGATGGTACATCCCACTGTGGTACCGCAGTTCCTGTTCTCTCATCTGCCTTGGTGGTTGCTTCCGTGGTTGAGGCTGCAGACGTTGTTATAATTTATTTATTAACTTATTAATTATTTATTTAGGATAGCACCCATTATATGCTAAGTGACTTCCAAACAGAAATTTCCCCAAATGCTTTTCCTTTAAGAGCTCTGCTCTGAAAGATGTGGTACAAGCAGAGCCGTGAGAGATCCATTTTGGGAGCACACGCTTTGTTAAAGAAAGCTGAGTTTCGTGACACTAATGCAAAACCTCTTTGTATTCTGATTTTCCTTTAACAAAGGTTCACTGCCGTGGATAAATAACTGCCCATCTGTCATTGGAGGCCTTTGGGGAATTGATAAAGAGGGAGCAGACAAATCTGTTTTTCTGGGGATTTGGTGGATTTGGTGTAGTGGGTGTGCGATGGCCATCTTAGGGCACGGGCCTCTGATTCTTAAGCACTCTTGACGCTCCCTACTAAGTTGATGCTTTGCTGCTTTGCCACTGCCAGTTTGTGTATTTACATGATTTTGTGACTTTTTGGAGCATTTGTCCTTCAGTCTTGGGCTCTGCTGATATTTCTGTAATTCGTAAGACTCTCACAGATGTAGGAGAAGGAGTCAAGAGACTGACTCTGTTTTATCCATCCTTTACAATTTCCCTACACAGTGAATATTGACATTTTATTCTTTGCAGCACCAGGTTCTTTAGGTCCTTTAACTGAAAGCATTAGTTTTTATTGAAAAGGGCAATTTTGAAATAAGGCTCTTTGGCTGCAAGTGATTAAATATCAATCTCATTTGATCAAAACTATCGAATTCTTTCAGCAAGATTGTATTGTATAATTTATTAATACATAAGTAAGCCTGCTGTTTACACAATGGTCTTTGTAGTATTTTGGGATATCTGTTACTTGTATATTGTGCTATTTTGCTCATAGTGGTTGTTGAGTGATCATGATCACTACATATTCAGGAGTACTTGTTGCAGTTTTTCATTGTGCTCTAAACTGGGATCACTGTTAAGACTTCTCTACTTCGTGAACATAAAAAGACAGAAAATATTCCAGTTCCAGCTGCTTATGTTGTCTTTCTAAATTGCATTGTTTACTCTCCTGGACTACAAAAGAAAGTTGCAAGTGATGTCAGTATGTGGCCTTTGGGATTAACACATGCTAGAACTTTACAGCTATTTATAATGTGAAATCTCTGTAATAGTATCCTCATTGCAGGAGGAAGATCAAACCTACTTAATAAATTTTCATTCCACAATTCTCCTTTTCCCTTTGCCCAGACATCATTGAAATGCCTGTGACCAAGAAAAGTATTTTTTTCTGAAAGGAAGAACTCATCCTAAAGCTATCCATTGGCAGAAATGTCCAGACTCCTAAAATATGAGAATCTTTTTGTAACTGTTTTTAATAAAATAAATCAGAGCATTGCCCACCCCACCCCTCTTTCTTTTATATTCAACTAATAGATTTAAGATCGTTTATGATTCTCTCCTTTTTCAACCTGTCCTTTCTTAAAGGTTTTCAATTCCCTTAATTTTCTGTGTGGAAGACAATTCTACCTCCTACTCTAATTCAGATAAAAGTTTTAATTTATAAAACTCCTGTGGGTGTTTTAGTCTAGGCCACACATCATTAATATTTCTGCAATTTAACTCAATACAAAGGAATTAAAGATTTATTCATCACACTTGTTTGGTACCACTGAGAAGCAGTAACTGTGTTCCTAGGGCCTATGGGCAGAATGCCCCCAGGAAATGGATCTAGTGCACCTTACTTATGTCACTTGGGAGGAAAAGTATTGGAGAGAGTGAAACTCAGACTGTGATCCTCAAATGGGGTGAAAATCAGATCAGGCTCTCATTATTATGAATTAAGATCAACACCAAAAGAAACAAATAAACAAATAGAGATCCATAACTTATATATACCCCAAAAAATCAATGCTATTTATTTTAATGCTATTTACATAGATAAACAAGAAAAGTGTAAAGCTAGAATTTTCATGTGCTCTCAGTCACAGTTAGATTTTATCACATTGTCTGCTTACAAGAAAAGCTCAATCAGAATTTCTCAGCCTCTGTGAGCTCTCCATCCTGATTTTCTCTTTGCAGAGATGGGACCAGGCCTTTTACTAACTGCTGCTAAGTCCTAAGTCATTGTTCCTATACAATTTTTTTAACAAAAACTACGGATTTACTGTTATTTGTATGTCACTATTGAAAAAATCTTAAAACATAATGGAAACAACAATTTCAACTTGCTTAATTGAGGAGGGAACATAGAAAAGAGACTGCAAATCAAGTCTGAAGCATCCAGCTTTTCGCGCCATGCACTTTTGAAATGCTTTGCCTATTTGACAGTCTTGACCATTTTTCAAAGGCAATCTGGATTTTGACCAAAAGTGGAGTCATCAGCATTGCTATAGTTTTAACTGAAACATCAGGTTTTAAAAAAAATACTATATTGCTGAAGAGTACTGAGGGTTTTTCTGCAGAACATTGATTCAACTGTGGCAGTGTAGATATTACTTTGTCTTGCAGAGCTTGAGATGTGCAATTTTAATAATTTAAACTATAATTTACAGGTGTTATATGCTTTTTTATGGTATGGTCTTCTTTTTTCAAATCACGTGCTTTGTGGTTTCAGGTATCTTGAGCTGACATGCTCTGGACAGGAACCTACGATATGATGCAAAAACTGTTGTGGGTTTTCAGAGATCATCACTATTTAATTAGATTTTTCCCTTTCTGTTTAGAAATCAAATACTATTTAGAAGTTCTTTAGGACTTATTGCCAAACTATTTTTTATGAATTCTTTTCACAGACAAAGACCATAAAGCAAGTGGGAATTTACATCTGATATTCCTAGATGCACTCCTTTCAGAAGAGATCTAATCTTTCACTCGAGAGAAGTTTTTACAGATCTCAGTCCCTGTAGTTCCTGTTCCATTTAGAACATATCGATAAAATTTCTTTGCATTATCATCTCAATGTGTTTTATGATCTATAAGGATGAATTCCATCGAGGATATTCCATATTCAACATTTTACCTTATTTTGTGAAATACAGAGTTGCATGGAATATAGATTAATACTGTTTGGCTATCTTGGACTTGATCCCAGGTTCAACTGGTGAAAATGATGTATATTCCAATCTGGTCCTTGGTTGTTTTTGTTTAAAGAATTTGTATAGATTGAAATGCAGCTGCAAGTGTATTAGTGATTTTCTATTGCTTACTTGTCAAGATTTTTATTGTGTGGATGAAAAATAGCATTTCAAAACCTGGCAGCATATTGACAAAAACAGAAGAGCACTTTGTGTAATTCTCTTTTGAAAAACTACCTCTTTTAGAGACAGAGATTGCCTCAGCTACTTCCATTCATATGTATCTTGATCAATAGATTTATTGATAGCTTTTAGCCAAGATTTAATTCTTTTTTTCTCCTCAGTTCACCATGGTGCTCACTTTTCTGAATTAAGAAACTAGAATTAGGCTCCTATAAGCAAGGCACACAATATGCAAGTGCTCTAGGTGTAAAAGGAGGCATTTGACCTTTTGTTGCTAATCTGTGACAGGTGCAGGCTATTTTCTTCCAAATGGTGTTAATTTTCATGTGCAAATCCACCCCCTGAAACCTGCATTCTGTATATCCACCACAGGGGAATTGGTGGTCATCATGAGTACTGTAATGGACAGCTGAGAGGGATAATCACTGATATTTCAGCACATTTATGCTCGGACTCAGTCGGGTTTAGTGCACTTCTGTTTTCACTGCTTATTAGGGAGGCTGAAGTTAGTTATTCATGGCCGGACAAAAAAAAAGTGTCTGAGAAAGTTCATGTGCCGGGAACAGCACATTGTTACAAATTAGTTTCCTTTACCATTTCTGGCAAACTCATTACAAAGTAATCGCGCCCTGCGCTGAAGTGCACTTCCTCTGGGACCAATAACTGTAAATAAGCAGGGCTGCAAGCTGGCTGATAAGTTGTTGTTCTGAAGATAACGGTCCTTTTTAGCAGAGTGTTTGACCTTTTTCTTTATATTGCCTCAGGCTTGTCTAAGACCCTCAAGGTCTATTTTTCATCTTAAAAATTCTCTGTAGGCAAGCACAATGTGCAGTTTAAGAAGATTTTAGGATTGCTTAACATATCTATATTTTCTTTTCTAGCATTTTTATGATAATTGTTAGAATGTTTAGCAACTTTAGCTAGCATTTTCTTAAGCAGGTTTTCTTTCTTTGTGCAAAGTACACTTTTTATTGATGTAGGAAGCAATATGCATTAATATTTTATGAGGACTAAGTGTATGTTGCATGATTAATAAAATAGTATCATTGGGCTTTTTTCTGACTTTTAAAGAAACTTGAAACATGCTATTGACCCCTTTCACTATTCACATTTTGAGAGCATTGCACTAAACATTACTCTGTAAAGCAATTTAAGCAAGTATAATTAAGAATTTCAGCTTGAATGATTAAAGGAAAGTATGTCTCCTCTTTTCTCAGTATGCTAAGAGTATTGAACAGAACTGTGACTGAAAATTGAGCGTGTCTTAAAAACAAACCCCAAGGCTAAGTGAAAGTCAGTTTATAGACATTTGGGATTTTTATTTGTTCATATCTTCCCATCAGTTAAAAAAGATCTGTGCTAATATTTCTGTAAAGTAAAATCATAATAGAAAAAACCCCTGTAACTAATTTCAGGATGCATAGGAGAGAAAATCCAAAGTGTTTTGCAAAGTACTGGCTACCCTATTAAATTAATTGTTTTACTTTTAATATATAGTCAGAAAGTCATTTGAAATCCAGATGTGCACCCAAATTATTAAAAAAATGGTTAAACAAGAATTATCTTAGAATGCCAACCAGTTCAGATTTTATTGCTCGTAATGTTGTTGGTTTTTTTTTTCCCTTGCAGGTCACATTACTCAATCAGTTCATTAAACATACATGTACCTTAAATAACATTAATATCTTGTGTTTTATAATGTTAACCCCCAAATATAGTGCTAGTCACAAGATATGGAGTGATGAGGCTTTGGAAAATGCTGTATAATCTGATATATACAACTTATGTATTTATGGAATGGAGTGATGATGAGTTCATGTGGGCATGAACTCAAAGTGAAGTAAAACAAAGCCGATGTTTTAGTAGTGTGAGACTTTTTTCTCTGATTTTAGAAGAATATGCTTAACCAACGTAGTTGTGAGCAGACTCTCTTACTGATACCACGAATTACCAGACTAGCAATGTACACAGAGTAAGAACTGTGCACCTGAAGGGTTGTACAGTAGTTGTATCATGACTGAAAACTGTTGGTAGGTACATTACACAAAATTGGTGCTATCTGGCTTTCCCTTACATTTGTCATCATTTCAGCACAGGAACTCTTGGCTGCAGGTACTGCAAAGCACAGTGTATGCACTGTGGAATTGCACATAGATTCCTGGGACACAGGAGGAACTTGCTGTCTACCCACTTATTTAATAGTTTTCTCTCTTGCTATATATGTAGCAAAAAAGCAAGAAAAAATTTATGGAATGTTTTACAGATATTAAAAAAAAAATCAGTTTGGAGGTGGTTTGTACTTAAGAAAAAATGTTTCTTTTCAGTTTTGAAATGGTTTAATATCTAGTTGGAATGCTGCAATCAATGTTTTAATTCCGGTTCCATAGTTCCTAATGCATGTTACTGCGTTACCTGTGGTATTGGAATATTATTCTCATCCATTAGAATAAATATATTTCCCATGATTACAGCACTGTGAAAGCAGTACAAAAAACTGTTCAGTGTTTATGAGATTAACACTGGGAAATTTATATCCTTTCTTGGACACCAAGAAATGTTTTTTGGTGGCATTATCAGTTTTCTACAAAGAATCTCTTAAAGCAAGGAGGTGTTTTGTTCCTACAGTTCTTGGCTTCTTTGTACCAAAACTGCTGTCTTGTTTAATGACATTGCTATGTGGGCTGAAATTAGGCTGACAGATTGTGAGCAAAGGCTGGGATATTACAAACAATAGTCTATTGAGCAGGAGGAACTTGTTGAATTAGTTACCGAAGGCATTAGTGCTCAGTCCAGCCTCTTTAGCATCTGGAAGACAGAGAAGAAATAGTGGGCTAATGAAATGTCCAAATGACACCAAACTGCAAAGGGCTGCAGGGGACAATGGCAGCTGATGTGCGCTGTGAAGGTCCCTGGTAAGAGGCAAAAACTAATAATAAATTAATAAACCCACAAAAGGAAAAAATACTGCATTAGGAGGGAAGAGAGTATTCAAATCAAGAGAGAAAACAATGTTGGGGTTCCTGAGGAATTGAGCACACAAATGATTAAATTTTAAGGGCTCTGCTGGATTTGAGATGGTTTTTCCAGAGCAGACTGGGTAGCTCCAGCACACCAGCTCTTCACCATCCGTGGTTCCCCTGACCTCAGTACAATTCTCCATAGTTTAGGGATCCTGTGGACTCTGTAAAGCAGTTCTGAGTGGGTCATCTGTTCCCCATCCAGTTCAGGTTAGCTTGATGTTGAAAAAGGAACTGAAATGTGCAAAAGGTCAAAACCAAGGTCTCATTTTGTTCTGTTTTAATTATTCACTTAATAATCTTTTAGTTTCCTATGCCTTGCAGTACAAGTTTTTAATGGTCTTTCAACTTTAAATATGAATTTAATTGCTTCTATGTCCTTCTTTGGGAGTAATTCTGTCAAAATTTGCACCTCTGCTCTGTGCTGCAGATAATCCAGGAATTGCTGGGATTGCTGGGAGGCATGTATACATATTGGTTTACAAAATGGACCTAGTCCACCATCTGTGTTCATCCAGCCTGCTGCCTTAACCCTAGGGAATCTGCCAGGATCACATGCACAGCTCAGGCTGACTCCGGGCATCCACACACCAAACTTTGTCCAGAGAGAGCTTAATCTGTAACCTATGAGACAACTGGAATCTAAACTTTCAGGATGAATACCTTGGACCACCTAAATCCTGAAATATCCAAGGAATATTATTATCCCAGCTATGTCATTTATGCATGACATTTAATGAAAAATACAGCAAAACAAAGTCACTTAATTAAGGTATTACAATGCAATAGCTTGGTTTTACCATTCTTATATACTTTGGATAATAATCTGTAGGGATTCATAGTTTACAGTAAGGTTTGAATTCAGTTGTTGATAAGTGATGGGTCTGACCCCTGTGGCAGAACGTGCACTTAGATGTGTCAGGGACTTCAGCTAAAGCCAGGAGCTGTGGTGGGTTGGCCTTGCCCACCCAGCACTCTCTCACCCACACTTCTCACCAGGACAGGGGTGAAGATTAGGTGAAAAAGCTCGTGGGTTGAGGTGCAGACAGGGAGGTCACTCACCAATGGCCTCCACAGGCAAAACAGACTACGCTGTGGGGAGACTAATTTGTTGCCAGTTAAAATAGGTTTGCATAGTAAAAATCAAAGAGAGATCAAAACATTGCCTTCTCCCTGCCCTTCCCTGTTTCCCAGGATCAACTTCCCCACACAAGGAGCAGTGCAAGGGGCTGAGGGCTGGGGTCAGTGCTCGGCTGCTGATCCTTCCTCACTCCTCTGCTCCACCCTGGGCCCTTCCCTTCCCAGGGCTGCAGTCCTGTCAGGAGCACCTGCTCCAGCCTGGGCCCTCTGTGGTCACTGCTCCTCCAGGAGACATCCACCCGCTCCAGCCTGGGCCCTCTGTGGGTCACTGCTCCTCCAGGAGACATCCACCTGCTCCAGCCTGGGCCCTCTGTGGTCACTGCTCCTCCAGGAGACATCCACCCGCTCCAGCCTCTCCCCACAGGACACAGGGGAGTCTCTGTCCTGGTGCCCAGAGCATCCCATTCCCTCCTCCTCCTTCTCGAGCCCCGGCTCTCCTCAGGCTCCCTTGCCCCTCTTCCTGTGTAGGATTTTCCCTTCACTGGACACATTTTCACCCCCTGGGCTGAGGGGCTGGGCTGTGCCATGGGTGAGGCCGTTCTGGAGCCAGCTGGGAGTGTCAGGAACAGGCTGGAATGGGCAGGGGCAGCGCAGGCTCTCCCAGAGCTGGGCCTGCGGCCCCGCTGCTGGCACCTGGGCACCCACACCCGCCATGGCAGGTGACATTATTTATGTTTGGCAGAGAGGTTCTGGCTTTGCAATAGAGCTGTTTTCTCAAATATTTCCGATGCCAAGTGTCTCCTTGAGGCGAGCCCTCAGGAAGAGATTGAGAGCGGGTCTCTACAGAGGGAAGCAGAGGAGAGAATTTTCTTCTGAAAAGAACGATGTGGGTAGGAAAGTAGAGGATAACATTAAATATAGGGAAGATTAAACATGTTCCATTAGCAAAGCCAGAAAAAAATTTAGGATAAGGTAGAAATCCTGGAAATATATTCATAAACAGAATTAAAAACGTCTTTTTCCTTCTTGTTTTCTAGCCCAGAGCAGCAGACCAGGTGAATTTTGCTGCTTGTGCTGATATTGAGCAGTGTGTTACCAGAGAACACTCCTGTTGACTGCAGTGGGACTTGCTGAGGAGGGAATTGTTTAGCTCAAATAGCCCTATAAATACACATTAGAACCCAACAGTATATTTCCAACCCAAAAATATGTATCTAATCCCCAAAATATGTTTGAAACCATAAACCCAGGTTTTCAGTGCTGCTTTTTAGAAAGAAATTTAATTTAGCATGTGAGCTAAAACATGGCCCTGTCTTACAAGACCTGATGAGATGGGTTTTGGATTGGATCAGGAAAATGTAAAGTCTTATTTTTGTAGTGTATAAATGAAATGGACAGTCTAAACCCTGTCTCTAAAAATCTTGGCACACTTCAAAGGAAAAATGCCATTTTAGCAATTTAAAAGCACTTAGTGGGTTTTCCCAGTGCTGAACTTCATTTCTATAGCCAGTGTCGTTGCCTGCTGAATAATGCCATAGGGGACAATGTAGCTCTGACTATATTTAAAAATACTATTCCATGAAATTCACCAGGAACAAGCTGAGGCAAAATCTCATTTGTGTCTTTGGAAGGAGGTGATAGTGGCTGTAAATGGTAAAGGAAAAGGATTGAGATAGTTTTTGAATCACAGAGGAGATGAAGGCTGGACCATCTGTGTGGAGAGAGGGATGCACAGAGCAAAAGCCAGAGGGGCCAGGAGGAAATCTGGGGACTCTTTAGTGTTACAGGGGCTTGAACAAGAGCAGCAATTGGAAAGAAAGAAATCCATTCAGGTGGGGGCTAAAAGAGGTGCAGAGATATCATTAGAGAAGTGAAAAAAAGGAAAAGGAAACAATAAAAAAGCTATTAGGACACGTAATTCGAATACTCAGATAAGAGGAGACAAAAGGTCAATTTGACTGAATAATAAAAATCTGTGTTGTCTTCCTTTTGGTGTGTTCATATGCATGTAGCTTACTGCTATATATTTCATTATATGGCTACAATTAGGCCTTTAAAAATAATTCTGAACTGCCTTTAAAAAATAATTCTGAACTGTTGTAAGGCCTATTATACTCGTATATTTTAACCAACAGAGGTAGAAGTTTGTAAAACTTTTCTCAGTGTAGTTCCTGGAGAGTTGATCAGCCGTTCATTAAAACACATCCTGTTTATCTGTTCTTGGTAGGCAACCTTGGCCGGGTGGACCACATCACAGAGTTTGAGTATGACCTCTTCATTAGGCCAGATACCTGCAACCCACGCTTCCGAGTCTGGTTCAACTTCACCGTGGAAAACGTGAAAGAATCACAGGTAAGTGATAATAAATTAGATGGTATGGTAGCTTCAAAAATTGCTTACTTCAGAATATGTTTTCTTTAGCAAAAAAGATGACACCCAGGGTTTGCAACTAAAAATTGCTCTAAAATGTATCTTTGTTCTTTGAATTTTTACAAATAAAAGCAGGTATCAGCATGAGTGGGTATGACCATGCTTTTTGGGTGTCCGAGACAGAGGTAATTGCAAAGACAGTGTAAGGTTTGCCGCCTAACAGAGCTGGTATTAATAATGGCTGCCATGCATTTGTGTTTTTGCATTCCAACCAAATGTGTGTGTTAATATACGAAAAAGAAGTCCATCATAGCTGTTCAAATATTATCACTCAAGCCTTCATTTAATACATGTAGAACAATGAGGTAGCTTTGCAAACAGGCATTTCCCTAGTGACATGTAGCAGAGGAGTTGCTTGCCAACGTGTCCCTTGTGAAAGAGGAGGTTTAAATGTGAAGCAAATTGATAGGCAACTGTTTCACTTACTTTTAAATAACGTTTTTTTGCAGTAAAAATGCCCCTTGAGAAAGAAACTTCCTTGCTCTATTTTTTCACTTGTATAATTATAAAGTTAGTATATAACTTTCACATTGAAAAATAAAAAAAAATATTTCATTTCACTTTTCATATGCCCCTTGCATTTTGTTCTGGTGGCCTGCCTTAGTTTATCAGAATCAGTCTTTCATTTTTACTTAATGGAAATAAAACATATTTAGTAGGAGAAAAAAACCTGCAAGCTTGATATTTGTATTTCTGTGAGACTAATATCTTAATATCCACCACTGTACCATTCCTGTTACAACTGGAAATCATGAAATTGTTTATCTGTCGTCCTGGAGCCTGATACTTTATCAGACAGACCCTTTCCCCTGCTGTGCCTTACTCAACTGTTATCAAATTATATAGTCATGAGATGAATGGGAATCTGTCTCAAGGAGGCAAAGAGATCGGGTAGAAAGATACAATATATATCTAGTGCTTACAGGATATTTGTTTTCATGGTTGTCTACATGAAAGAGAATGGTTCCACTATTAAGTTTGACTTGTGAGGTCTGTTTTTATAATGTGTGCTCCTATAATCTTTTTCTCATCTCTCCAATTTCCGTTAAAATGAGACCTGCCTGGATGTAATCTAGTCTGGAACCCTTTTTAGGTCTTTGTACTACAGGCCATGGGCAGCATTAGTCATTGCAGCTCAGCTATATTAAATGAAAGTTAGAAGTTGCTCCATCAAGCATTTTGTGTAATGTAATCTGTTTTCTGCATTTTGATAATTTTATGTTTTACTAGAAAACAGTAACAAGGAAATCCAAACTGTTCAGTATTCCTTAAGAATGTTGCACTAATGCAGAGTACCTTTGATCACTTTTTGTGTAGCAGTAGATATTTTAATAGCGCTCTATAAATCATTACCTGTATAATATTGTATTTATTTTTGATGAATTATATAGGTAATGTGTGAGGAAGGCACATCTGTACATTTATATATATTAGGTCTGGTTTTAGCCATTTGGATGAGGACTCACAAAGAGTAGCTACTTTTGTTTGGTTTATATGTTGTCTATTAGTGCAGCATTTTGTGTTTTTAATCTAAACAAATAAATTGATAAATGAAAAGAAAGACCAGTTAGGCATTCCTGCCAATTTTACCATCCATGCATTATTCTTTGCATTCTGGTTTTAATTTTCTTAAGTCATGGAGCTTCCATTTCCTCTGTCTCAAAACTGTTTTATAGACTCCTCTCACTTACAGTGTTGCTTGATTTTTTAGCCTAAAGCTTTCCTTTATTTAATCCCACAATTCCCAGTTGCAGTTCTGCTTAGTAATAACTCGTCTTGGTACAAATAAATCCTCATCATCCTTGGCTAACATTTATATTTCTGTAAATTATAACATTACTCATCATTTCTGTCTCAACCTAGCTATCATGTTTGGTTCTTTCAGCCCTATAGCCAATAGACCACTTTACCTTTTAAGTATTTTTCTGCTCTGGGGCCTTTGGACTTTCATCATAAGTGAATATTTCAGTCCTTTGATAATTAGCCCAGTTTCCCAAGGAAGCAACGTTTATATGATCACACTGTCTGCTTGCTAGCCCAGGTTTTTGTATGGCTGCTGATCCCTCTCCTCTCTTTTCTCCCTCAATAGCTTCTTAACTCTTGGCCAGTTTCAGCACCACTGGACAGGAATTCCTGTAAGTTTCAGGAAAACAGGCTGCCAGATGGGCAAGAGACCCATTAGTGTTCCCACTGGCAGACAGGCTATAGAATGAGATCATTTCTTATTAAACATCAGAGAATCCACAGAGGAGATGAATAGGAGAAAGTACTCATTGGAATTTGCATTTTTAAGATACCAGAGAATCCAACCATGAAATCCAAATCCATAGCACTCAGTAATTTTGCTTCTTGCAGAACTTCTTGTTTTTATTATTATTCTTCCTCTTCCAGTTCCTTCAATATTCTCTTTATAGTGCGGAACTAAAATTTAATGGATAATTCTGAGTGTGCTAATCCCAATTTACAGAGAAGGGGCTCCAGTCCCTTTGCTCTGTTACTGCCTTGCTATAGACAGCTGGAAATTGCAGCAGCCTTTTGTTGCTGTATCACTATGGAAACTCAGGCCTAATTTGTTTTTCCCTATCATACAGAAGTCTTTTTCAGAGTGATTGCTTCCTTGCTCCTGTTACGTATGTGTGAGGTTATTGTTGTGCTTCATAGGTAATAGAGCTAAGTTCTGTACCATGCCAGTGACAGCCCAAATATTTCCAGAATTATTTTTAGAATTTTATTATGAACTTGGTTTATTTGTTGTTCACTTCCCTATGTTGAAGTAGAACCAACAGACTTTTTTTTTAAATTTGGAAGTTGATAAATTAATTTCTTCCTCCTTATGACTTGGAATTATTCATAAGACATTTAAAGTTGTCAATTTTATTTTATACTTTTTTTAACATGGAAAAAAGATTTAAAAAATAGCTAATGCCTTATATTTATGGGAGAAAAAGAACCATCATGTAAGATACCTGCAAGATGTAAAATGTGGTCCTTTGGTCTCCTTACGTGGTTTCTGATTTGCAAGTCAGTTGGTCTGAAAAGAACTGAGCTATGATTTTTTTTGTTACTTGTTTGGTGAATTCAATTAACACCAATATTGGAAAAGAAAAAAAGAAACTGATCTGTTACATGTGAGGAAAACATGTAGACCTTTATAATTTACACATATCCATGAAAGGGAGAGTGAAGGAAATAGGATTTGCTGTGGAACACACGGTCTCATGGGCAAAGCCTCCAATTTCTCTAATTATATACGTGTCACAGGCTGCTCTCTATTCCTGATAATGCTCTTTACTGGGCAGGGTTTGCTTCCTATTCACTTCAGCCATGGCCCTTGAAACACCATCTACGATTTTGCTAAATTTCTTCTCTGTGCAGCTGGAAATTGGATGAACAAATTTCATCTCCCAATTGCATTTCAAGTATTTTAAATACACAGTGCTTCAGGTGCAAGATTACCTCCGAGCTGGAATGGCTTCAATGCTATTACTAGCAACAGTGATTCATTTGAACTTTTTGGGAAAAAAAGAAATGTGTGTACGTGTGATAAATTATAAAAAATATGCTGGTGTACCAATATGGGAGGATTTTATAGGTGGAAAGAGTGATTATTGTTCTTGAGGGCCATAGACAGACATTCTTCTCAAGTGGTTGGCACTTGCTGTTCCAGATACTGTAACCACACCAAAAAAAGATGGTCTTTGTCCTGGAAAATTTACTTTTGAGCAATTTGAGAAGAGGTAAGAGTTAAATACAAGAAAGCGATGAAAGGATTAAAAAATATTTGAGGATTTTTGATTTGAAAAACAGGAGCCATATTATACCACTGAGCAATGCACATCTAGGCCTCATGACAAATTCTGTGTGTGTGTGTGTGTTCCCTGAGCAGCTCTGCTGTCTGATGAATCATGTTGAGAAATGGTATTTTCACTGAGATTAAAAAAAGAATTTCCAACAGAAGGGGTTTCCTAATAGTGCCAAATTTTGTTCTGTAAGTGTTGATAAACACATTTGGAGTTCTTCATCACAAAGGTACTGACAAAATATACCAAGAAGGATAGAGGAGAAGAATGGATATTTGGCAGCTAGGACTTGATCATTACTTACAGTTAATAAATCAATCCAGATTGAGGTTAAAATCAAAGAACCAAATGTTATTTACTTCAAAGACATTCTCTCTGTTACTTCAGTTGCAGTTGGACTGAAACTAGAATTTTGACTCATGGATTTTTTTGGGGTTTTTGTTATATATGAGTATGGATCAGGAAAAAGGATAGCCTGTTCTTCAGAAATTAAAACAGGACGCCCAGGTAAGACAGTGATTATCATAGCTGGACATTATTGTGAATGCATGGAGCTGTCATTGTAGAGTTTTATGGTTTTTTTGTCCTACAGTGTTTTGTTAAATAGAAAAGGCTGTAAGATCTCTGTTTTTAATTGATTTGATTTTCAGGAAATATTTATTATTGACAGTGGATTTTGTAATATGTTCAGGCCTCTCCTTACTGTCCTAAACAACTCAATGTTCCTTAGCAAACAACTGCTTCTTTATGATGTTACGGCTGTGATTGTTTAAAGATATGGCTGATATGTGTATAGGGAGAGGAAATGCCTCTCTTTATACCAACTGACACATTTTGGAGAAGCAGGGGGAAAGAAAGAAAAGCAAGCATGATTTGAGGTACTCAGCCTCTTTTTCTGACCTAAGAACTCAGGCTGTGCAGTTAATTCCTGCAGAAGCTGCATCCAAAGTAAGATGGAGTGAAGATGACATCAAAAGCAGGCTAAAGTTGGAAACAGGCTACCTTTTTACTTCTTAAGCAGACATACTTTGCTCTACTGTCATTTGGGGATTTAAGTTGCTGGTATCAAGATGCTTTATAAAGTCTTATAGTCTTTCCAGCTTCTCATTTGAGAAGACAGATATTTTCTTCACTGTGCATTAAAGGCTATATTGCATTTACCTAGCTTTGGAAAATGCATATGTAAAAGGGCATGTTTTTATGAAAGAGAACAGTTCTGAAATTTTGAAGTGAATACATTTGAAGTGAATGAATAAAGCATTTTTTGCAACAGTTCCTAACCAATCTTAAATGCATAATTTCTTTAGTGTGTTTCATTGCAGATACCTTCTTAATAAATTAGGTATATATCACTCATTAATAATTTACATTAATAATTTATTCATCTTCTTCTGGTCAGCTCCTGTAATCTCCCTAAATAGCTGTTTATAATAATTTGCAAGGAGAATCACTAGATTAGTTAAATTTTGTCTGTTTGGGAAGCTCTCAGCTGTTACCCATCTTTATGTACTCTTATGTGAATTTTTAGCACTCTAGAAAGAGACATCCAACTCTTCCTGTGTTTTCGTATTTTAGTCACTGCTTACACAGGGAGACAAAACCTGATCTTCTTCATGTCCCATTTTTTTTTTTTTGTCACATAAATTAATTTTGCTTCCTTGCTTCTGATACTTTTCTTGAAAACCATCTATATTTAAGAGGTTAAATGGGTATCAGCTCACACTACCAGCTCACATTGCCATTTTGACTTTAAGATGAACCTGTGAGTAGCGTCACTGCTATAACTTTTCATTCACTGCTTACTGTAGTTTTAGTATTGATTTAGTTAGAGCAGTATCAAATTTTTATTTGTTTCATATGTGAGTAAGTGTTTCCTTTTCTCTTAGCTATCAAATAGTGGATTTCAGTCCTTGTGGCTGAACTTGGTCAAGATTTAAACTTTGACATGCATCTAAGGTTGTCAGTCATTATCATTCATCATTATCATGTCACATCATATGGTGATTTATTTTCCCTTGGAGAAAGGCAAATACTGCATGAAGTTGAAGTTATGATCATTTTTCTGAGAAAGATTAAGAAGGAGGCAAAGCTGTCTTGAAACATTTTCATCAGGAAAAATCAAGTAAAAAAAATTGATCTGAATTAGAGAATGGTTTCAGTGAAAATTCTCTGGTGTTCACTAGCAAATATGACAACACTCGAGCAAAATAAGAGTTATGTGTTTGCATCCTTTGGTATTCCTTTCAGAATTTAGAAGCAGCAGAAGTCTGGGCTTTAAGTTGGTTTTTGTTTAATCCGATGGCATCCCTGTTTACTACAATGTTGCACTGCATATCCTGCACTGGCCAAGTTCCTTAAAGCTGCATTTGAGTGCCTATGTATATTTTAAATATAAATATATGAATACATATCTATCTGTCTGCCTTGAAAACGTGAGAGGCTGAGGTGAGTGCATTTGGACAATATCTTTTTACTAACAGGTTTAACACAGGGTAAGCAGTTTATTTCTTTGAGTAGCACGTGCCCTTCAACTTGAAAAAAAATGGGAAAAGAAGGATGGAGGCAGAATCATGATGCAAATTTTGTGAGACCTTGTGGTACCATAGCACCTGGTAATATGGGTCTGTTACTTTTTGTAAGGGAAGGCTTTGAATTATCTGAAGGTTGTGTTATAAAGCAAAATGGATTATTTCAAAGGAGCCTTTGTATTTTTAAAAGTAGTTTTACTGATCCCTGTGTCGGAAAGTGGTACAATTTTATCGTAAGTCAAAAGTGCATAGAGTTAGATGATACCTATAGCAGAGGAGGTTATCATTTACTTACTGAGGAAGCCATATGAAATGATAATTAAATCAGAAACAAAGTGATGACATTTAAAATAGATTGCATGTGTGTCTCAACATTTAAAAAAAGAAAAATCAATTGAACATACTGCAGTTTTGAAGAAAAATAATGTTACCATTTTGGAAACTTGTGCCTATATTGGTCATGTATAAAATTAGATTTATAAATGATGATTCTTCCAAGTTGGAATCCTTTCAAGTACGTATAATTTTATTTTGGATCAATAATTCAGTTGTGCTCGGAATAGATTGAGGGTGCATGTGAAACTGGTAAGTGCAATGTAGTGTGCATCTCCATGAAATTATCCAAAGCTGTCATGACAGGTATCATCCTTTGAAAAGTAATGGATGCAGGTAGGTTGGTAAACACAGAAAATATTCAGCATTACCAGAACAACGTCTGTTCTGGTGAAACATTCACTCTTGGCAAGACAGTGTTAAATTCATAAACTTTTTCTGTTCCAGGTGTCTGTAAGAACATTTCAGATGCCGTTGTTCAGTATTTATTGCACACATACTGTATGCTTCAGATTTAACACTGCCTTTTGCCTACAGGAAACTAATGGCCAGGTGTGTTTAATTTCCTATGGTGGTGGCATCTGTCACTCAAAATGTCAAAAATACATTATAGGTGTCATAAACAAAATCAGCACTGTGATGATCTCCATGTCGGTGATGTGACATGCTTACTTTTCTTTCAATTTAAAACCTTCTTGATTTCTTATTAAATACTCCCTTTTTTAGTTCCAGAGTGAATTGTCTTCCATGCAAATTTGGTTTCACTTTCCTTTTATAACCGAAAGGTCTTTATATCAGAATGCGGAAGCTTACATTGAAGAAGTGAAGATGAAATGCTTTAAACTTTCCAGCTTTTAGATTTTCTTGTCTTTTAAATTCAGAATAATTTTTAATTTTTTAAAATTCAGAATCATCTATGTCTCCCATGGATTTCAGAGGGAGCAAAGTTCCTACAATGTTAAATGCCACAGAAAAATTCCATCCTGATCTCAATTAAATACTTTGTTCCTTTGCTATACTGCTTATAAGTATATGCTTAGTTTATAAAACTCTGGAGCTATTGAGTATTAAGATATGCACTTTCAATTTTTTTAGCGAGCAAATAAAATTAAAATGCGATGATTTGTAGCTTTTTGTTTGTTTTTTTGTTTGTTTTTACTGTTAATTGAAACTGGAAAACTGTACAGGTTACCCGAGATATTACACTCTATATAGTTAAATTATTGTGTTACTTCCAGAAAAATATATTTTGATTTATCTATTGAAGAAGCTGTGAAATACTCTGTAAAATGACAGTGCAATTTTTTGCTTTGAGAAATTAAGGAAAATTAACACTGGATTTATAAACTGACTTTCAAAATAGAGCTGCTGTAGTTTATAAATATAACACAGAATAATAAGCTGAGTGATTCTGATGACTGAGTACAGTTCCCCCAGTTTAGGATCTGACCTGTACACCCTGGATAGGCAACATCTGCTGTTAGACTACAGCTCAGGATGGCTCTGGTAATTTTTTTTGTGAATTGAGAAGCTCCATGGAGGCTTCTAATTTTCATAGTAGCACTACCATGATGAACTGTGGCTCATTACTGTAAACTGATGGCAGCTGTTAATACTATTACAGGCAGAGACTTTTTATTTAAGGGAAACATTAGCCAGTAACTGGTAGATTTCTGACACGATATTACATAAGGCTTCCTGTTAGGAAGGAGAGCAAAGAGAAATGGATTTGAACCCATTAGTATCAGAATTACGTGTCAAAAAGCTAGAGCAGAGTTCAATTTATTTCTGCAATAAAGTGTAAGCTAGAGATTGACTTGACAATTATTTTACCTTACATTGCTCTGGTTGTTCTGAGATGACTATTCCAACATCAAATCATCTTGTTTGGACATCTTTTACAGAATAACATGATAGTCTAAATATGCATTATGTTATGTAGGAACTAAAACTCGGCAGGTTTTTCAAGTAGAAATGAGTTTTTTATTACTCCTTTTACTAGAGGATGTATGGAAGTGGAACACATTCAGCATAGATTTAAAACAACTGCATGTATTTCTGCTCAATCTAGTGCATGTTGTTGAATGGCATTTACATTGTAATAGAAAGGATAATCTTTCTGAAGCTTTTAGTAGCTTGGTATAAGGAATACAAATAATCTGCCCCAAAACACTTGTTTTCTGTAAGCCAGTCACTGAGCAGGGTTGTGGCTTCTGTTTACCAGTCTCTTTTTTCCCCAGTAATTTTCCAAGATAAGAGACAACAAATTGGATAACCACTTCCTTATTATAATTTTCAGCTTTGAGAAGAGCGTTGTTACCAACATTTTTGCCCATTTAATATACATATGGTCCTACTGAGCACCAAAGTCCATGAATTCAGAGCCTTCACCTTGAACATTGTAACAAGCTTTTATTGGAATGGCAACTTTTCTTGTCTTGAACTGATAGTCCTCTACAGAACATTTATTTGATTGTCTAGTTGCATAGCATAATTTTTGAAGCAACTTTTCTTGTCTTGAACTGATAGTCCTCTACAGAACATTTATTTGATTGTCTAGTTGCATAGCATAATTTTTGAAGGGTGTTGTGCTCATTGTCCCTCTGAAGATTCACATGAAGCTTCACAGTTGTTTATTAAAACTTTAATAAAAGAAACATATTACACCAATGTGCAGATTCTCCTAGCAGGTTTTCCTTTCCCTTTGCATGGTTTCCTGAAGGACCATGTCATACTCAGGGGTGATGCAGGGAGGCAGAATTGCAGCTTTGCAGCTTGTTGTGTGTTCGTGTTCTGATCTTCTGTGAACTCTGGGGGCAAAACTAATCCCACAATCAGAGGACTACAGAGTATTGTGGGGTCCATGGCAGGGCATTGCCTGGCCCTGCAAATTCGACAGTGATGCTGAGTACCTCCAGCGTTAGGTTTAGAATCGCCTCAATAGCCAGATTAGACTGAATATCCTTCCTGGCAGGCATGTGGAATGGCAATTCCATGGCTTTGGAATATCCAGGATGAAACTACAATAGCTCTTCCTTGTGGGTTTTCTCTTCCCTATAGCTGCAGAAGGATTTCTTTGAACCAGAGGTTAATATAGTTACCTACCTAGGTCAATTGTTATTTTACATGGAGTTATATATATTTATTTTATTGATTTAAAGCCTGTTCATTATAAAAATCAGCCTATAAAAAGAGATGGCATGTATGCAGGGAGATAATTTCTTTTTTTTTGCCGGGAATTTCTCATGCATAGATACAAATGAATTTTCTAAATGTAAATGTTTGGCTAGATTATTCTTCAGAGACACATATTGATTTCTGTTGTCACCCTTCAGTGAGATTTAGTGTAGGTTACTGGGAAATCCTTTCCAAGCACATACTGAAAAAAAATGTAAAATATGATTTCCTTGACAGTTAGTGAAAAGAGACAGAGTAGACGTTAACAAATTAACTGTGTTTACTCCATCTTCACCAGTTTAAGAGTCTTTCAGCTTCTAAAAAATCAGCTCCTTTGATGCTTATAGAATCCGGGTCCATATTGCACTGGGTGAGCTCGAAAGCATGTTTTGAAATTCATAGCTTAGCAAAAGCGAAGCTTTGCATTTCCTGATTTTCCTTTGCAGATCTAAATGTGGAGTTGTGGCTCTCTCACCAGAGTGGGAAGTACTGTATAATTTTGCAGTTGAGGCTATTCTATAATGCAAGCAGTGTGAGTCTCATGGAAAACGGTGTGTGATGGCCAAGCTTAATCCTAAAATGTGTTTCATTCAGCTTTCTAATAAACCTGAAATTCATAAATTTCTGTATGTTATAGTGGGTTTGGTAATTATGGATTATAATAATTTTACACTTCAGTGCTTAAACCCAAATATTGTTCTACATATACTTTTTTCTTTTCCTTTTTTTTCTTTGTTATTTAGAGAGTACAAAAATGCCTTCAGTAATACCAGAGTGCAACCTGTGAAGAATTTGTTTTTATAACAATATAATTTTATACTTATCTAAACAAGTTATTTTAAAACTTACATAATATTTTTATGCCTTACAAGGGCTGTTAGAAACAAGTGTTGAACAGCTTGTTATAGGTCAATGATGATAAATATCCAGTTCACCTAAAAATTAATAAATAGTTATATTCAGCATCTAGAAAATCTGATCAATTTTTGCTTTCTTGGCACTGTGGTGTTGTTAACCTCCATTAATTTGCTTTGTAAATGGTTTAAAAACTACTAGTGTCATGTCAGTTATAAAGTATGGTCAATAAATGTTTGGTCTAACAAATACATATTATTATATAGGAGATGAGACTACAACATTGCAGTACATTGCTGTATTTTAGTAAGATTTAAATCATATTTTCTATGCACTCCTTTGCTCATTTAGTAGATAATAATAAATGTAAAGACTTGGAAGGAGAACTCAGTTGTTTCAAGGGAACAGTGATGCTTGGGTTTGTATATGATTAGTAGTGAAACTACAAATATTAAAATTATACAATGATGTAGTTGTATTTTCTCAAAACATTTGGGAGCATTTTGAGTTCGGAGGTTTTTTTATGATCTCTCTCTGATGTACTTCAAGGAAGAAAAGCAGAAAGAATTTTGGAAAAATATTAATCTTTGTGGTAAAACTGGCTTTATAAAAAGCCAAACAAGCAGAGACATTTTAACATAATTTTCTCCTGACTTAAACAATCTTAATTTTATCACTTTGCCAAACTGTTCCTTTGCATGAAGTATGTGCAGGAGATACTTCTGAATTTGCATTTTCATTAGATTTAGCATTCAGCACCTAATGCCATAAATTTGTTTTTGAAACTCTTTAATTCCCCTGAGTGTTCCAACATATTGAATGCTATTTGCTTTGTATTATGTTGGCAGCAAATCTGCAGTGAAAATGCTGTCAATATATATTCATAGCTAACATTGTTAACTAAAAGCAATATTGTTTTTCTATTGTAAGCTGTCACAAATGTTTGGCACCCTGTTGTGTAAGCCAAAAAAATGTCAAAGAAAGAAAAGAATATTTTTGAAGAAAAGTGCAGTGATAGTGTCAAGTTTTCTGTATTAAAATACATTCCTGTTTGTACAGACCTTTACAATTTATGAAATTGTGTTTTGTAGTAATGTAAAGTTAGAATATTGTGAGAAGATGCAGGCTGTTACTGATATTATATTAAATGAGAGGAGCATAGTAAATGATACAGCCATTTTACTTTGTGTGTAATGCAATGCTTATCAGGCTGTAAAATGTATTCTACTAAACCCAAAGATTATTTTATTAATAGATGTGCTATATATATGTGGAAAATGAATGAAAAATATTTTGCATTTTTTCCTGGGTTTGAAGATGAAGTGCATAATTAACAAGAACAAATGCAAAGTTTTGAACATTCTCCTAGGGAGTATCCTTATCTTTGTGTAAGACACACTGATTTTGTTTATTTAAATTGTGTATTCCTCTTCCCAATCATTCATTCTTTTCTAATGAAACTTATATTTTTTGTATCTGCATGCTATTATAAGAATGTCTTAGAACAAAGTGTTTTAGAGAACTTCTGTGGGGAAAAATGAAAAAAGAAAAAAAATCTGCCATGCAAATAACCATGTTAGTGCTAACACATAATAAACACCCATAAGCTGAAATAAGACAAGTGGCATCCTTTGTGCTACTCTTACAAGTGTGTTAACCCAGAGAATTT
Organism: Edolisoma coerulescens; assembly: GCA_013397115.1. Classification (NCBI taxonomy): domain Eukaryota; kingdom Metazoa; phylum Chordata; class Aves; order Passeriformes; family Campephagidae; genus Edolisoma; species Edolisoma coerulescens. The sequence continues at coordinate 3,096,687 of VWZW01008123.1, read as the reverse complement.
GTAACCTAAGCCATGTGAATGGAAACTTCTAGATGAGGTAGTTGAGGCACAACCAAGTTCCCTGGCCACAGGCTGGGATACTCTGGAATCAGCAGAGTTCAGTTGGTGGCAATGGAGAGCACTGAGGAAAACGGGTGCTTCAGCCCCATGCACGGCTCTCACGGAGGTACCAGGGCTTCACAAAGATACAGATTGCAGTACTCTCATCTGTCCAAAGTAACATTTTCCTATATTCACCCTGGTGAAAATATTAGTCCATGCATAGTGAGATGTTGGCAGCCCCAGAAATGTTGTCATTCATGACACTTTGTGTCATTCTGTAGCAAACTTGTTTCCTTACGGAATCACAATGTGTTTAATTTGGGAAACTTTCTTGGTAAACCTTTAATACATTTGGACATTGCTAAACGCAATTAAAAGAACCCCAAACCTTAAATATTCTGATCTCCTATCCAAGAACAATCATTGGTAAATTTGTTTGAACACTATTTTTCATACAGCAATATGTTGGTGACACAGATTAACGTGTGCTGGCTTCACATATTGTGAATACATACTGCCTGATCATGCTACATGATGCCAATAATAATTCCTCTTTTTCCTTGCAGCTGATTTCACCCCTCTACTTCAAAATAACCTCTGCTTTCTGCACTGATATTTGCTCTGCTAGGGGAATACAGGCGCCACAAGTGATTTCACACGGCCCCTGTTATGGACTCACTATTTTCAAACATTTTCTAAGAAGTGCAAAATAACCCGAGTTTCCATTGACTTTAGTGACATTTCTGTACTATTAGTACCTTGGAAAATTGGCCTTTATGTTCCTTGGCACCAATTCTCTCATGTGCTTTCAAGCAAGATTGCTTAAACCTTCAGCAATAAGTCTCCCACTATTGTCCAAATTAGGTTTTTTCCTGTTTTGTAGCTCCAAATATTATTCCTTTATTTTCATAAATAAAAAGAAACCAAACAAAAAACCTGAAATACAGTTGATGTGTGGAATTGCTCTTTGAGTCCTTGACTGGCATTATATAACAGGGTCAGGGATGTTTGTAAATGTTCTAGGTGAATGTCCAGCACATTCAAGTCTGAGGGAGAACGTGTCTTGCCCCTCTATTCATTCTTTTCTAGATTATTCCAAGAACTTGCAGATGATTGAGTCTAAAGTGTATCTGGAGAGGCAATATACTTGGACAATTGCATTCACAGGTGAATAATATTTTTTAAACGCAATAAAAATCTTAAAAAATTTCTTAAATGCCTCACTAGATAGGGATTGCTGTTACAGAACAGAAGACAGTACTGCATCCTGCAGACAATTGACAAAATGGACTAGCAGTTTTCATCCTTAATTTGATTCTTTTTTCTCAGTGGCAGAGAGATGCACGCTCTTTCTAACGCTGTTTATCTTATTTTGGCATAACAGATTTAATCATGACTATATCCATTTTCCACAAAGTGTCTTGTGTCTTGGATCATAGAATGTTTAAATCTTTTACAGGTGTGGGATAACTGTGCAGCTCATCCTGCTGGAAAGCTTTGGATTTCTGTGCATTGTGGAAGAATGTACCTTTTTCCCAATTTTCAGAAATGTTTATAAAGCTTTAGAAACCACTGTATCTTTTATCCGGCAGTTAGATTTCTATCACTTCTTGCTATTGATAGGGTTCTTTTTATTACTTTCTTTATTATATATTGTACAGGAGGACCTGCTTCACCATTTTACTTTTCTTGCTGTTGTTTTGTTAGGCATGAATTTGATGCTGCAGAAGCAACGAAGATGTGCAAACCCAGCTGTTAATCATGCTCAAATCTTTTCCATGTGTGTCTTTCTAAACACTTCTTTTCCTTCTATTACCCTTACATGAAATAAAATTGTATCTTTCTTTTTTATGCTTGAGAGTTTTGACTTGATAAAAATGAAGGCTGTTGCTTGCTCCCTTTTGCAGAGGTGATGTCACAGAAAGGAGCAGGACATTCCTAACTTTTTCTCTTAGCCCAAATTATGCTCATACCTGCTGAGAATTTAGGTGGAGGACCCCTCCAAGATGTGTTACCTGCTTTTTCTTCTAGAAGGAGTGACTCAGAATTCTCTTGTGGGTGACTATTGCAACAACAGTGGAGCACAAAGGCAGAGAAATTAATAAAGTAAATAGGAAAGACAGTAAATATAGACCAGACCATCCTCATTTACTGTTAGAAATAAGAGAGGAACAGTATTAAGGTACATAGATGAGACAAACCAGCACTTATCCATGGTGAAATCTATAAAATGTCTTCGATTGCTCAAGGGATCTTTAGATATAGCATTATTTTCTCTATCTTATGGATGACTTGACCACCTTCACTATGAATTTTTCATGATTTTCCTGACCCAGCAGCTCTTGCCTGTGGAGAGAGTAATACAGTATTGATTTGGGTGTTAGGTTTCTGCCTTTTTTGCCATAACAGGATTTTTGTAGCCTAGAAACCTCAATCCCTGATTACTCATTAGAGACTTGAACAACTTTTCTTAGATCTGGAATGTAAAAGGAGAATCGCTTGGTTACTTTTGTCATAGGTAGCCTTTGTAGTGGAATTTCAGCTCATCTTGGTAATGAGTGTTGTTATTAAGCTTTCCTGATTGAATGGGCACTACCAGGCCTTCAGATTGCAAAAATACTGTTGCCTGTTAACAATTAGTGTGTTTGCAGCAGAATTACACTGGTGAATGTGTTTATTTAGCAGCATACTGCAAACCAGTGGAATAAGTAGGGGTCTGTCCTCCTGCATTCATCCTGGCATTGATGTCTTGGTGACTTATTTTCTGTGCCTCTTGGGCATATTAGAAAATTGAAAAGAGGCCATGATGTTGCTATTTCTCATTTAAACTGTTGTGGATTTTTTTTTTTTAAATAAAAAATCCATATCTTACATCCTCTGAAAACTTACTCTCAGCATTGCCATGGAAACAAGATTTTTAAAAGGGACTTAACTGAAATTTAGCAGCAGTTTTTATTTCTTTGTGATTCATACTTCATAAAAATGCAAATGTCACACTAATACATGTTTTACCTTAATATTTTATACTACCATTTTGTCTTAATTGGTCTAATGTTTTTCTTAATTAAATTTTGATCTTCTTTGAATGATTTTAAAACTGTGCTGTGGACCTATCAAGCTTTAAATTTTGACTGTGTGACACACAATTTAAGACACTGTCATAGAGGAAAATCAATCATTTCAACCTGTAGTCACAGGCACAACAAAAGATTTAAAAGATTTAAAAAGCCTTTTGTCCTGACTGGAAATTTCTTGCCCTCTATAATCTTCATTTCTGGTGAAGTATCACAGAAAATAGCTTTTAATCATTTATATTCCTTTGTTTTTCACTTTATTCCCTCTAACTGTGAGAAGTTGTTTAGAGGATAGATTACTGCTGTGCTAAATAAAGCTTTTATTCATAGTTCTCTTAAGAGGAGTGTTTTGTTTATGCAAAGCTACTGTGTGTGCATTGGTTTACACACATACTTGCATCAACGTGTGTTCATAAAGTACATTAATTTAACATTCTATTGTGCGTAAACATGCAGCAGTTGATAATGTTAATTCAAACATGAAAAGGTATCTGGCATTCTCTTCTGAGTGCCTGTTCGGTCAGGCCTCACAGAACATACAACATTTTGCCTTTTGAAAATGAAAGTTAATATGATTAGAGCAAGGATCCTGGTGATCAAGACTGAAATCATAGAATTATGGAATCATTTAGGTTGGAAAAGACCTTTAAGATCATCAAGTCCAATCATTAGCCCAGCACTGCCAAGCCCACCACTAAGCCATGTCCCTGAGCACCACATCTACGCCTCTTTTAAATACCTCTGGGGATGGTGGTTCACCACTTCCCTTGCAGCCACTTCTAGGGCTTGACAACCCTTTCAGGGAAGAATTTTCTTTCTAATATCCAATCTGAATCTCCCCGGGTGCAACCTGAGTGTTCTATCACTTGTTAGGGGGAGAAGAGACCAACTCCCACCTGGCTACAACCTCCTTCTGTCTCCCCTGAGAGATAAGGATAAGACCTCTGATAAGGTCTCCCCTGAGCCTCCTTTTCTCCAGGCTGAGCCCCCCCAACTCCCTCAGCTCCTCCCAGCAGTGCTCCAGACCCTGTCCCAGCTCTGCTGCCCTTCCCTGGACTCGCTCCAGCCCCTCAATCTCTGTCTTGCCATGAGGGGCCCAGAACTGGACGCAGCACTCAAGGTGTGGCCTCCCCAGTGCCCAGCACAGAGGCACAATCACTGCCCTGCTCCTGCTGCCCCACTATTGCTGGTACAAGCCAGGTGCCACTGGCCTTCTTGGCCACCTGAGCACACTCTGGCTCGTGTTCAGCTGCTGTCACCAGCGCCCTCAGGGCCTTTTCCCCTGGGCAGTTTCCAGCCGTCCTGCCCCCAGCCTGTAGTGCTGCCGGGAGTTGTTGGGATCTAAGTGCAGGATCCGGCACTTCATCTCATTGAACCTCACACAATTGGCCTCATCCCATCAGTGCAGCCTGTCCAGATCCCTCTGCTGAGCCTTCCTGCCCTCCAGCAGATCAACACTCCTGCCTGACTTGGTGTCACCTGTGAACTGACTGAGGGTGCACCCAATCCCCTTGTCCAGATCGTCAGCGAAGAGATGAAACAAAAACATCCCCAACACTGACTCTTGAGGGAAACCACTTGTGAACTGGATGTAACCCCGTTCACCACCACCCTCTGGGCTTTAAACTGGGACATCCAGTTAACGCCAGTGTGTTTTTCACCACAGTTCTCTCATCTGTGAAGCCACTGTACCTTGTGACATTATAAAGAAAAGAAAATGGTGTGCACCAGGTACACTACTGGCCTCACTCAGAAATTGTTATTGCTCACAGCTCGGGCAATATGGATCATAGATCCCTCAGTCCTGTACTATAAATGAACTATGTTTCCTCCTTTTATTGCATTTTTGTGAATGTTTTCAACAGGTACACCAAGCAGAAGGAGATTCACGGGAAGTTGTGCTTTACTGTAGGAAAAAAAGTGTAGTCACAGACAAAATACAGAAACATAGGAAGGCTAAAAAACTATTGTTAAATATTTTTACACCTTTTATCCTAAGATTTGCTTTGTACATGCTCAAGACCTATAGGCATATGTATTGTCCATGCTCTGCAAGCACTTTATTCTGATTAAAGGCATCATGGATGCAGGATGAGTGTAGAAAAGAGTCTCAAACTGTATTTGAAGCTCAATTGTATGCAAATTTTCACTGAGATTAAACAATACTAAGTATTTATAAGTAAGTTCTGGGTGAGAAGTAAGTTATCTTATCAGACAATGGTTGCATGTATTTGACCACCCAGTAAAATCAGTAGAAAATTATTTTAGATATATTTGTAGTGCTTAGAGGAAGTGAAAAATAAGTGTTTTTATCACTGAAATTGTCAATTATTTAAATAAATTAACCTATTAAATAAATCTATCATCATTCCCTATACTAAAAATGCATTTTAAAGCCTAGAAACATGTTGGTCAGGTTCCCAGGGCTGCCCACTCAGATTTAGCTGAGTGTGTATAAAAGCTTTCTTTTGTAAACATAGCGAGTCCTGCAGCTTGAGCAGTGTGTTTGCCCATTTTTGCATGCTCAACTTCCCTGCAGCCTTCTGAAGAATAATGCTTGACATTCTGGATAGGAGGTACTTAACAGGAGAAAAGACAAAATTCTTCAAAATATCATAATATTGAGGGGCATGCAGACATACACATGTATTTCCAGAAACAGTAGTGGAGAGTCAAACGAATGCATTTGAAAAGTAATTACATCTGACTTTTATACTGAAACAAACAAACACAATTGTTCAACAATGTCTTTCTCCACAGACTCTGTTGTATTTATAATCCCACCTAATTGACACTATCTCTGTTTGTATTGTGTGCACTGTACTATTTGCAATCTTCGGTTTTTCCTTTTTTAAGTAACTGTTGTTTCTGCCTCTCTCTGAAGATGAGCAATATCTTTTTCAAGTTAATGAGATTCCTATTTTACTTAAACAAGATGCATATTCACTATCTTTCAGTTGTTTTAAAATATAATAGCTATGAATGTGTTCAACAGTTTGACTTGGTTTCTCCAAATTGAGTGAATTAATTAAAAATTGGTGTTTGCCCATAAAAGAGTGAATGAGCACACTCAGTGCTTGATGTCAGAAATCAGACTGTAAATGAACATAATTATGTTTCACCTTCCTATTTAGTCATTTGTGTGGGCATAAGCATTTAGTTGTTTGCAATATTATTTCTTAAACAGTTTCATTTACACTTTTTTTTTTAAGAAGAGAGGGAGGGTAAAAGAAAAGTTAATGACTAGATAATGATTTCTTTCTGAAAGGCTGGGCATCACTTCTAATATTCATTTTGCAGAACATCAGGGTAGGAAATACTTCTCTGACAGTTTTTTGCTAACTGTATTTTATTTAGAAAGAAATTCTCACCACAGAAAGTGAGAGATCATTTTGGCTCCAGATGCCAGGGTGTTATTCCTACACACATTTATGGTATGGTGTGAGCAACATGATATGCAAAGGTGTTCTCTGGCTGTATTTACAATATCCTTCTTTAAAGCAACAGACACTGATGATGGCTACCATTGTGTTTAAAATAATCCATATTATAGAGTCAAAACAGCATGGCTTTTGTCCTAAATTTACATATCCAACACAATAGTCTTTCTATTTTGACTGCTTACTGAATGGAAAATGAAATGCAGTTCAACCAGCACATTGCTTGTTATAATTTCGCTTTTTGTGGGATTGTTTTTCTAGTCCCTAGAGAAACCCAGCATTATATTCATGATTTGGATGGGCTTATTTAACAGTAAGCAGTTGCTTTGTCTCCATGAAGGATTCCATGACCCAACAGCTCAATCAGATAGGAGAATAATTTGGCATTTCTATACAGGAACATTGTCTTGCTACTGATTCAAAAAAACCCTGTGATTATTATGTGGTTTTTGATATACATCAAATAAAAAAGTCCTAAATGCAGAGAAGAATGTTATATCAGTTCATTCTAAGCTGAAACAAGTTAAATAGGATGACGAACAAAAAAATGTGCAGCTGAAGATTTTGATTTTGAAAGGTTAAAATTGGAGAAAGGAGGGAATGTGGGACATAATGAGAACTTAGTGGTCAGTGGTTGAATATGCCTCTGCCATCCTGCCTGCTGCATCAAATATACAGAAATAATACAATGCTGGATGGGAAGAGAGTTTCTGTTGTAGACAGTTGAATTCCCTGCTATTATACATCCCTAAATTTGGCCAGCTGTCCTTTAAAATGAAGTATTCCTGTAGCAAACGTGTTTGAGATATTAGTCCTCTGAAAGTTTGAGGCCCTCTAATTTCTTAACTAAATGCACTTATAACCACTTACTACTCATTTGTTCTTTGGGCAATATTATTCTTAAGACTAACAGTCGATTCTGCCTCCCAACTGTTTCTTCCTGCTACAACTCATGGAGAACACTCATATCCATTTCCATCTGAAAGTGAGGGGTGTTTGTGAGGGAGTACCTGCATGGTCACAGGAGTCTGCCCGTTCAAGTTTGTGTGCCTGCATTTACTGGCTCACATAAAACACCAGGTGCAAATTTTCAGGTTCTTTTAGAGCACTGGAATTCTACCTCGAGGTTGAAATAACAGTGTCAGGACTGCACAAAGAATTCTCTGTGCCAAACGTGCTCTTTGATCAATACATTAATTCTCTGCTTCCATTAGTATCAACTGTAATCTCAAAATCATAAGATATGAGTAAGAAAGTAATGAGCATAAACTGTGACCTCTTATTTTCCTTGGATAGCCCCTGAGCAGTAAAGCACTGGAAGAAATAGATCTGTAAGGCTGGTTACCACAGAAGTGTTGTTTCAGGTTTCAGGTTATTGCTCAGCAGGAATTTTATCAAATATGGGAAATCTGTGGAATGTTTTTCTTTCTCATAACACTGTTTGAATTGACAGCACAGATGCATTTTAAGCATTAACAATTATTCTTAATCTTCTACTAAAATTCCTGAAAGTCTCCCCTTTACACTGTAATGCAATGCAATTTGCTAGAAGCATTTTGTTCCTGCAGAAAGGTGACCTCAGTAGCTCATAAAAGGTTGAGTGTGATAATTTCGTAACGACTAGCAGAATTTTCCATTTACTGGTTAACAGCTTGTCATGGATTAATAAGTAGAATATGGATAGTTAGACGTAAATATGATAGGAAATACATCCATATTAAATATAAATAGTCCATTGCCTGTTTAGCTGCCATGTTAGACAATGAAAAGTTATTTTTTTAATGACATGAGACAAATCACAAAATATAAGATACCACAGCCTGAAAACTGATATTTCTGTACTCCTGGCAATCATGAAGGCTGTATGCCCTCAAGATCTTAAGTTCTAAAGATAATTTAAAGAGTTTTAAAAGATAGTTTTGTTGTGAATATCTGTACTGCTGCCCAAGGATATAATTTATTATTAAATTTGTATATATAGTGTGCTTGGGGAAGGATGTATCAAAAATGTGTTAAAGGAAAAAACATGACTGCCCAAAATTGTTGGCTAAATTTTACCTGTGTTCTAGTGATAAAGAAAATTTAAAATTTTGGTATAAATATAGCTGTTATTTACATGACCTTCAAGGCTTTTATAGAAATATAATAACCAAAGATGTAAAAGTCAGAGCCAAACAGACCTATAACAAAATAGATTCAAAACTAGAGAGAAAACTCCAGTTTTTGCAGCAGAAGATCTATAATAACAGAGCTTGATAATCGCATTTGATAATGTTAATCATCACTTGATAATAACAGGTAGTATCTTATACCATGAAATGTTACATATTTCTGGTATCATTCATCCTTTTTCCTCCAGGACTGAAATTCAGTTTCTTAATGATAGTGTTCAGTGATTTAGTGATGATTATTTTGCCATATTTTTTGGGTTTTTTTTTTTTTTTTAAGTGGTAGAGGCCAGAAATTGCACAATTTGCACTGCAAAGGAAAGTATTATTTTAGCTAGAACTTCAGTGGTGAAAAACAGGTGTTCTGCAGTAATGAATTGTACTGAGATGACTTGAAATCTACATTCTTACTTATTTTAAATAATTCCTTTGATGTAATACTTATTGAATGATTTAAATCGAAATAAAATTCTTTTGCAACATTAATGGTGGGAATTCCCTCCAATTCACAGGATCGTCATAATTTTAGCCCATAGAATTTGGTCAGATCCCATTTTGTCATATGAAAAGTGTGCGAGGTGCCCTGTAATGGTTACAGACTTTCCATTTAAAAGAAAGGAGTTTTTCAGGAATACACAAATAGGTTTTATTGCAGGCTATCCTTTCTTCAGGAAGCAGTTCTGTAGAATTTTGGAATAGGTAGATTTTAAACGTAAAGAACTTAATCATGGACCAATGGCACCTAAAGCCTTTCAGAGGGACACAGGCCTGTGTTAGAAAAAAAGCAAATTAACCCTCTTATTGGGGAAATATGTCAATTAATTCCATCCTCTTAAAAAGGCTGAGTTTATTTTTCCTGGCTTAAAGCAGCTGAAAGTGTAAAAATGTAGTACTTTTTTTGTAGAACCATTTGCAGAATCTTTACTTAAATCCAGAAGTTTATGCTGGTTGGATATGACACTATTAATGGCAGTTAATAAATATCTTTTTGAAAATTTCAGGTTGTTTTTTTGTTTCTAAAAAAACCCTCCCAACTGTCAGGAAAGTACCAGAAAATATGAAAAAGCAAACTCTATAAATAGAGTAAAAAAGTAAGGGTAAGGGAATTACCTTGGTAAGCATCCTGGAAAGCCTTCTGAAATAATGGGACAAAGTCTAAGGAGACAGTGAGGAAACAGGGACCAGTAGGTAGCTGTGATTTATGCACTTCCTACATATGAACATTTGTATACCACTGAGTGCCTGTTAGAATAATTAGCAGCAAAAGCAGCAACACCAACAATAACTAAACAGCAAGAAAATGCAACGACGCACTCTACTAGGTGGCTTCATAATATTAATTATTTCTTCAAATTTTTATATAGGTGTAAAGCAATGTCTGTAATGTAGTACACAGAAATTTCAAAGTGAAAACGGAAAAAAATTATGATTTCCATTGGGTAAAATGTAAAAGTTAATATAATTTGTGGGACACCGAATGAAAAATCACTGAATATACACAAACAAAAAATAATTACAACCAAGATGAAACTGCTCATTAAAGAACTGCCAGGTTTGGTGATAAGTCTAATTTTATTTGACAATTTTATAAATGATGTGGGGGAGGAATAGACCTTGAATTACATTCTTAGATTGTACTAAATTGGAAAGTGCTGTATATTAATGAGGACAATAATACTTCAAAGGTACTGGAAGGTTTTAGAAATGTGAATATAAGGTAATAACATTATTTCAGTTTGGGTAGAAAATGAGAGTATAAAAAGAAGAAGCCCTTAAAAGAAAATTAAACCATAAAGAAAATGTTGACCATATTTTTAAAAACTGGAAAATAGAGACTTTAGAAACAAACAGCAAGCGATGCTTTTGCTGAACTAAAGCTATTGGTGATTTTAAAGAGAGGTTTTTATTACTTTTCAAGATTGCATTCCTTTTGAAAGTCTTCTTGCAATGTAAAAATATTTGCTTAGGTAACTCTCATTGTCTTTCATGACGCAAATTACAAACATATATGTATGTGTGTGACATTACAGAGTGATTTTTTCCCCAAATTTGAGGGGCTGTTTATATCTGCAGAAATATATTCCCTGACATGATACTATCCTGACTTTCATTCTGTAGACATTTGTACCTTGATTAATTTTACAATGAATAAGTCAACTCCAGGTAAATAATACAAAGTTGTGAAGTATGTATGTCTTTGTAGGATTTTCTGCAGACTACTGTCTGCAAAAATAGGCTGATAATTTGTCTGCAAATATATTGATGCAGAGTTTTAAGTATTAATGCCTCCATGCATGAACTTTTCCAATCTTTCTTTTAGAAAGTTTAAAAAGAGTGGGCAGACTATGACATGATGTTGTAGAATCCTGTAACACGCTTGTAATAAGAAATAAAGCAAATTTTGTTATGATATGAGCTGGTCTGTGAAGCTTGCATTTCAGTCCTATGTTACATAAGTAATAATTCAAGAAAACATTATAAATTAAAAAAAAATTAAAGAAACTTAGCTAAAGGATTAAATAATACCAAACTGCATACTGCATTTCAATTTACTCAATTAAAATAGAGTATCACATTCTACTCTTATTAAAGGAACACATATATTATTGGCTTACTTCTTATATTGTTCTGAACATTTACTTCTCTAAAAACATTATCTTACTAAAAATTATTCTCTTATATCTGTTTCTCATTTTCTTGTTATATTTTGCCGCTCCTAAGTTCCTATTTGCCTCTTCCCAGCAGTGTTACATATTTTAATCCAACTCACATATTTGCAGTGATGTCCTGAAGCTGCAAGAATTTTGCTCAGTGATCCTGATCCTGCAAGCAGTTAGGGATGTGTGCGGCTCACGGATGAGAGATTCTTAGTTAATGTAAATAGCTGGTGCACCAGGTAACCTCAGTCAAGCTCTAAAGACACAGTTTTGGATCCCAGTCTTTACTGTCTGCATCCTGGTAAACTCCTTGCTTTATTTTCCCAACTCATGCCCGTGGAGACTTTTCAGTCTGCTCTCCATCTGTCCATCTCTCTGCCTCATGTAAACACAGATGTGATTCCCTTGTTTTATGTAGGGACATTGTGGAAAAGTGCCTTGTCCGTCTACAGTAATTATATTATATTCACTAAACCATTTCATAGAATCATAGAATTCTAAGGATGACAACGGACCTTAAAGATCATCCAGTCCCAACTCCCCTGCCATGGGCAGGGACACCTTCCACTAGACCAGGATGCTCCATCCAACCTGGCCTTGAATACTGGCAGGGATAGGGCATCCACAGCTTCTCTGGGCAACCTGTGCCAGGGCGTCACCACCCTCACAGTAAAGAATTTCCTCCTAATATCTAACCTAAATTCCCCCTCTTTCGACTTGTACCCATTACTCCTGCTACAGTTCCTGACAAAGAGCCCCTTTCTGGCTTCCCTTTAGCTCCTGTTCAATCACAACAACCATTGGAGTAACGTGTGTCATTGATGTCCCAGGTCTGTGCATAAAAATATGATGTCAGACCTGTTTTCTCTTGTTGATTTTGGAGCATTCCAGGTTTCCTTTTATTTGCATTAGAAAGAATGTCAGACCAACAATTCAGCAGTTTCTTCAGTGGAACACGGGTTTCATCTGCTTCTTGGTATCTTCAGAAGCACTTTTCTCATAATTGGATCACACCCATGAAACTTCAAAAATAATATGACAATAGAAAGCGTGGCCATTAAAGGCAAGGATCAGACTAGATAAATATAGAGGACCATTGGGAATTTCAGCAGCACAGCTGGAGTAAGGTATGACAATGTGAACTGTAAGATCTAGTGGTTAATCACATGAAATTGTCATAAAGAGGAATCCATTAATTGCAAAACACAAAGTGTGAGAAATGGTCAAGTGTATGAGCTGATCAGCTGTGGCTGTGAGGCATCAATATAATGTGTTTATGAAAATAATCTGGAATACACATTAAGTGAATGTAACATTAGTATCACCAAAGGCATCAGTAGGACCTACAGTCTCCAGTTTCATGGAATGTTAAAAGGAATTGAGAAAGGAACCAGTACAGATAAAGTTCGTTACAATTACTGATAAGTGCAAAGCCTATCTTACAAGAAATGACCGATACTTTCTTTACCTAACATCCATAAATTGTGAAGAAATTGTCCCAGTTGTTGTTTTAGTTGCTAATTATCTTCATTAACAGAATATCCCATATTTCTTCTGTGTATTTGTTGAGTTTCAGCTTCTAACCACTGGGTATCATTATGCCTTTTTCTGTTAGAGAAAATAGCTGTTTATAACTGTCTGGCATTTTCTACTAAACTTCAGCCTCATCATCCATTTGGTTTAATAAAAATAAAATTGCTTAAATCTCTTTTTAATTCCTTTTTTCCTTGTTTGATTAGTAAAGGAAGATGGATAACTTGCTGCTTATACTGTGCTGTCAAAATTGCAGGAAAATTCCAATCTCTATGTAAGAATTGTGGCTGTATAGCCTCTGTTTTGAAAATAGAAATGCATGTTTGCTTTCATGCAGTTGGGCATCTTTACTCAGTCCTTAAATTTTGGGCAGAGAGCACACAGTGCCTTTATAACTTCATAAAAAATTATTATGGTCTCAAAGTTTTGGATCATATTTATATTACATGACCTAAACTTTAAGGGAAGATGTTAAAATATAATTATATTCTCATTTGCATATTAAGCATGTTTACAGATATCTATATTGTCTTTCCCACCAAATGGCACTAAAGTTAGCACGGCATAGTGTATTGGGATTTTAGAATTGCAGGACTATTCATTCCAAAGCAGTTTTGTGTGAATTCTCTTATATTCCAGCTCATGCCAGTAAATCAGTAGATGATTCTTTAATTAGTAATGCCAGAAGGACTGCTGATGGAGATGTAATTCTCTGAAGGTGCAGATAAACTCGAGATTCTGATCTCTGGTGAATATTAAAGCTTCTGGAACCCTTTTCAAAGATAAAAGTATTGACTAAATATATTGACTAGATTGTGTTTTGGTTTTTGTTTCTCATCTCATGGTTTCCTACTGTTAGATAACGTAGGCTGTGTTTCCTGTGCTGGGCATATCCATTAGTAATGGTGCACTACTACAGCTGGAAAGTTAGGCTCAAAATAGATGTCAATCAAACTGACTTTTTAATAAAACAGCTTAATTTTGTGAGGTTTAATTAGATTCCTGTGTTTTACATTACAGAGTTATATCCTACAGCATTTTATCCAGGACAATGGAAGATGAAATCCCCTTCCAACCATGTTTGGAATACTTTCCTAGTTGTCTGTCTCTCTTGTCTGAGTATTTGTCTACAATACTAGCATCCAAATTAATTTCACAAGGAAAAGACTTTCCATTTGAAAGTCCCTCTAATTCTGCTCCATCATGTTATGGAAACCTTACACATACGAAATGTAAAATTATGGAAGCTTTGGTTCTAAAAAATATGGGGGAAAAAGAAAATACGTTCTAATAATGCAACTCTCCAGAAAAACAAGGTTCTCTTTTTGTATTATGTAGTTTAACTCCAGGTATATGAGCTTGTAAATATATAGGAGCTGAGAACTGCATCTTTACCAATAATCAGTGTGTGAACAAATAAGGAAAGTGCAGAAAATTTACTCTTCACAAAAAGTTTTATTTTATGTCTTTAACTTTCGCAGCAACAAAGCACACATAGGGAAGTAGAGTCTTCCTTTATCCCTCTACTAAGTGTGTCCAACACTGAAGCTGAAAACTTTTCCTTTATTTAGCAGAAATAGCAACTCACATGTTCCTTTTAGGCCAGCATCTGTTAGAATAAGCTAAATAATACTGTCATGGTCATAAAGCCAATGCTAGGCTATCTAGCATTCACAGGACAGGAAATTCCATAATGCAGGACTTCAGGAGGGTTTCACCCCCACCCCAACCCTGATTTTATCCTATTTCCACGGTCATCTGGTTCCAAAGATAACTTTAAACAAACACAAGGAAGAAGGTGAGCAATATTTATATTGCATATCTATGTCTTTCCTGTGCTGGGCAGGAAGTCTTATGGATACATGGATTAACCTCCTCTCTAAGTGTGTAGGTGATAGGGTTTATTCAGCCTTGGATGATAGAAAACTTTAAATTGTTGAAACTTCCATCCTTCTGCACACACCAAAATAAAGAGTGGTAGAAACATTTAAAAACCACAGCACACCCAGGAAAAAAATGGATCCTTTAGCTGAATATGGAGTTGATTTGGCTGCCTCTTTGAGGAGGGTGGCTCCAAGGGGGCATTCCAACCTGACAAAGGACAGCTGAGGGTCACGGCTCGGGGAAGCTGCCTCCCACACCAGACATAGAAAACTGAAGAATGTAAGTGGTTACACCTTACTTGGTCTTGTATGACACATGAAATTAATTTTTTTATAATCATTACAAGAAAAGCTTTTTAAACTTTGGGTCATAATTGGGAAGTATGTACAGTTCAGTAAAATGGGCCAACACAATGGGCTGCTTCTAAGGATGCCGGCTTGTTTGTAACTTGAATAACTTCTTTTTTCCCCCCAGTCTGGCTGTTCTGACTTCATCAGACAGAATAATGCACAAGTTACTGAGCAGGAATTCTGAACTGAGGACAAGCAGACCCGCCCTGAAACCTGGCAGAAAAACATAAGCTTGAAATTAGTGGCCCTAACAGATGCTTTTCTCACTTTGCTTGAAACATCAAAAAAGACATCTTTAAATTTCTCTAAGTAGTATTTGGCTGGCAATATGATCAGAAGAATGAATATCATATATGCTTGCTATGGTTACTTTGTTAAAGGAACAGAGAAGGAAAAAATGTATCTCCCAATTAACTATTTATAAGATTCTCTGGAAATGACAAACTATTAGCTTTGAATATGGAGGATGTCCATGAGACTTGCCAGGCAGAACTAACATGCCCGTGGGGTTTCTTTTGAGGTGAGACTCTGGAAAGCTGTGCTCCTGGAGAGATTTGTGCATATACATCACATGCTTTGAGTATTCCCACTGAAGTCAATATAGAGGTGTCCCAGTGCCAGAGGACAAGAGGATAATAAGAGTTTGCATAGGTTTTAGAGATAATTAAATATCTAAACCTGTGATTGAATTCTTATATAAGAACTTAATATGTGTAAGAAAAGAAATAAGGAGGCTGGAACATAGCATGATTTTATAGTTCTTAGTTGCTTACTCATACTTCTTTTACCTTTCTAAAAATCTTTTGTTCTTTAGCATTTCCTGTTTAAATAATCCTTTTTGTTTGCTCTTTTCTGTTTGCAGTGTAATCCATTTCATTTTCACTTTTCTTCCCTCAAGCACCTGTGAGCTCTCTTCTACCTTTTTCCTCTTTGACCTGGTCTAACAACTGTGTCCTAGCCTATTTCCCAGCTAAGTGAGGCTCAAGGGTATTTGAATTCAATTTGGGGCCATCTCTACTCCGACAACAATGTTGCTCAAGTAATACCATTAGGTCGCTAAGATACTGTGTGAGGCAACAGAACATGGCTAATAAATTTTATTTCTTTTCTGGACAAAGTAACTGTGCATTGTTGTAATTGATGTTCAAGGAAAGTACTCTGTTATTTATACATTCCAAGCACTGTGTCATGTTCTGCAAAATGCTCATTTGACTGTTCTTTTTCAAAATTGATCCCCCATAAGAGAAGAAGATTTTTTTTCCCCTCCATGATTCATTTAAACTTGACACATCTTGTGAATGCTGAAGCACTACGGAGGGTATTTTTTCCCCATCTCTGTTCTTACCAGACGTCTTCTGCTTGTCTCTGAAGACGAAAGATTCCCCACAGTAAACTGTAAAAGCAGAGTGATTCTTTTTGTTTAACAAAAGAGAGTTAGTGATAGAATGCTTTTAAAGTTTTGCTTATGGTTAGGAGATAGATAGATGGGTTAACTTTGCCCTTTTTATAAAACAATTCTGAAATGAAACAGTTGTGTGAAATCAAATAGTTACTGAACTATAAATTTGACAACAAAGCCTGTACAGTTTTAAAACAAGAATATTTTGTAAGTTTTATGGTTCGAAAAGAAACAGTAGGTGCACTATAATCTTAATTTAGCAGGGCTTTTGTCCCTGTTACTAATAATATTATCATTAACAAATGATATCATTAACAAATTATATCATTAGCAAAATGAGTGTATAGATGAGATTATGTTATAGCTGATACAATATTTCTTTGAAAGCTTATCCAGAGAGTGGTTTAATGGTTCACAGTCAAAGCTGTGAAAAAACCTATTGGGTGGGACTCTGTGGAGTTCTATTCCTCATTAGACTTAGATGATGGAATTAAATTTCTATGTGTTGACAACATTCTAGGACAGATTTTTAAGACAAAAAATTGGAATTCAAAATTATCTTTCACTTGGAGAGAGGAAAAAGCATTCTGGACTGTATAAGCAGAAACATAGCCTAAAACATGTGTGGAGTAGTTTTTTAGCTCTTTACAGCCTAAGTAAGGACAAACTGCATCCTGTTTTGCATAATTCACTTCCAGGAAACTGTGGGCTGGATGGAGGCAACTGAAAGAAGAGCAAAAATGATGATCAGAAATGTCATAGGTGATCTGCAATGAAAAATGGAAGCACTTAAGCTTATTAGGAAGGAATATTGAGATAGAATGTAACAATTCTGAGTATATGTGGTCTCTTGTGGTTTAGGCAGTAAGTAACAAACTTGAACTGTTGTAGCACATTGGAAGTGCTGAAGGAGAGTTCAGAGTAGGTATTAGGTAGAGGCATTTTGCTGTAAAGGCAGAGAATCCCTGGAATTATGTTCCTAGGAAAGGTATAGTGTCCGTCATTAGATATCTACAACATGGATTAGACAGGAAGCTATCCAGAGTGCCAAATTATTTTGTACGGTAATGGGATGAAGGAAATGACATCTGAGGCCATTTGCCTTAGAACTAGGCCTATTTCCTTGGTAAATCAAACTTTAATTCATGTTACATTTGTACTAGCTGGAAAACCGCAGAATCTAGATTTACATCTTGATTACCTCCTTTACCTTCTCATTACCTGGGGGAAATTAAATAGTTTGCATTAGAATTGGCTTGAATATAGAACAATGTAAAATCTTCACAATGAAATATGTACAAACAGGATAGTGCAACTATACTTGCATTCAAATTAGCATCTTTTCGCATGCTGCTTTTGATAAGTGATAATAATAGGGATTAGTTTATAAACCTGAATTCACAGGTGGAAACCTGAGTTACCCAAGTAGCTGAATTAAACAACTTGCTTTTGGGACAAGTAATAAGTTCCAGGATTAGGATAGTTTGGAAGGAGTGCTGCTAAACTGTGTAAATGATACTCAGCAATGAGTATCAGCTCACGCTCAACTGAGTGTGCCCATCGTCAGTGTATGTCTTGTTGAAGGGTATGAGTGTACTTTACTGGATAAAGGCCAGGATATGCTTCATCCTGCTTGGACTCCATCCTATTTGGTCAAAAGCTTCATTTGTTACTTTCTAGGTCTGAAAATCATGATGTGTGATAAACTTTGAGACAATCAAAGCATAATTATATCTTGAAAATAATGGTACTAGCCGTGTGAGCCCAAAAGTTGGGAATATGGGAATTGTGTGCTCAGATTCCTTCTTTGCCCTCTTTTCAGGGCTACCCAAAGCTTTACTCCAGTTTCACTAATTATTAAAAGAAGACAGTAGTACATACTGTATTCTGTAAGTACTGCAGACATGCATGTAAAATACTACAGGCATCCTAGATATTGCTATTAATATTTGTTAAGTTACATTTTTTTACTTATTATTTATTTTGTACAAGCACCTCCAATTTGGAACTGTTAGTGCTGCTTCTCTCTGATTGGATTTGAGATAATAACTGTAATGATGTAAAATACCTAAATTCTCCTGGGGTTTTTAGTAAAATTAACAACTTCATGGAAGTTGGCTGCATATAACATAAAAGGAACAGAATAGCCTATAAAATCCTTATGACTATGGGCATCTAAATTAAGGCTGTTGGCAGAAAGATGAAGTTTGAGCACATACATGTATATCTATTGATTTAAATGGGTCTTACTGCCAAGGCATTACAAATGAGACTGTCAGTGTTGCAGCAGAGTAAATCAGCAGTACCAGGCAGAGCAAGGAGACTGGGATGAAATTATTAATGGATAAGTCTCTAAGAGCTAATTTAACTCAGTTTTCTTTCAGTGTTAAATAAGGAAAAAGTGCAGCCTATAATTGTGAGTAAACATGATATATTACTTTTTGACTATCACTAAAAATGAATCAAATTTGGGGAACACTTTTCTTGGGTGAATATGTTGTTATTACATAGGTGTTTTTTTTTTTAAATTGTCTTCTAGGGGGCCTCTTTGCCAAAAGTATGAGTTTTGTTTAAAGTATTCTGTAAGAAATGTGTTTGTCCAACTCAGAGTGACATCTGTGTCTTTACCTTCAGTTTCTTATGCATTTCTTTCCTTTCTTTCTCTCTGTTTGCAGGACTCATCTTCAGTCAGTCCTTCTAGATTCAAATGTCTCTTTTCATTTCTGTCTTTCTCTTTGATTTTAGATAATTTTAATTCTCTCTCTCCTTTGCTCTTTCCCCAGGTTATATATATATTTTAAGTGGCAGTGGCATAAAATCTAACTGCTTTCTATTTAAGGGAAAAGCAAAAAAAGAAAAAAGAGAAAAATTCTGAACCAAATCTAGTAACCTTGAAATAATTTTCAGAAAAATGCAGCTGTTATGTTTTTAACCATACAATAATACACACACTTTCATTATGGTAAATTCTTGGGGCTGTACTTGAACTATTTTTGTGAACTGAGTTTTTATCTTTAGATTTTTTTTTTTCCTTTAAAAATGGGATTTTGCTCTCAGTTGATGAGATTGGAAGTATTAAACTACAGTTGTCCTTGATTCCTTTTGCTGCTTCTTCATAGTTCAAATTGCCCTTCATGCAGAGCTGAGCTTGTAATATGTACTCTGGATGCTGAGTAAATGCTTTCCCTGACTGTCCCTGGCTTACTCACTCAGCCACTCTGAGTCACCTTCAAAACATCAAGATTATGTGTGTATACACTGTAATAAATAACCACCTGCACTGAGGTAATGCAAATTGAATTTGTTGAAATATGGCCTATTATATTAAAATTTATGCTTCTATTATAATTTTTATTGTATGAAAAAAATTCGTCCTGAGTAAAATTACTGAGAAGTAAGAACTGTGTCCATGTATAGGAAGGCTTATCTTTTCTTGGGAGCTATTTAATGGTAGATTCTTACCCTACACACATCTACTGCATCCTCTTAAAATCACAGAACTGGATTTTGTCATTCTTAAAACAGGTCAAGTAACTTAGTCATAATGAACTCTTTGTATGTATCCTAACCAGAGATAATTAGAGAGTTGGTTTCTTTTTATACTTTAACCAGTTCTTTCTTAAATAAAGCTGACAGATAGAAAATACACCTAAAACATAATAATTCAAGGGATTTCAACACAAAGTCCAGCTGTAGGATCATTCTAGTTTGGACTCTATAGGAACGGTCACATGGTGAGAATGAGGGTGAGATGTGGTGAGAATAGAAGGACTTTTAAATACACAGTTCTGAAGCTGACACAACTCTGGTGCTTTTACTGGACTGAAACAAGTTAATGACCTGTATAACAAATAGTTATTTTCCTGAATGAAAAAAATAAACATTAAAGAAGAAAATTTGAAATCAATTGATAAGTATGCAGGCACTAAATTAGCCTTATTTCATGCTAATTCAGCTTTATTGAATTCATATCACCAACCATAAAAGCTGCCTCTGCTGTTCAAAGTAATACCCAGTATATCTCAATTAGCAATGTGTTAACCTTTCATCCAAGCTGGCTAGCAGAGTGAAACTAAATAGATTAACTATCAAAAAAAAAGGAAATAAAAATCTAAGAACAAAAAGAGAAGTTAAAAATATTTTTGTTTTTGATGGTAACTTAAAAAATGCCAGTAGAATGGACAAAATAACATTGAACCATGAGTATTCTTAAGTTTGAGAGAATATATATTTCTTTTTTAAAGTTTGAAACTAGTCATGAATGTTGGAAGAATTTAAAATATGTTTGGAATAACAACAGGCCATACCTGTTGCTAACCACTTAAAGGAATTAGAACCTATGACCTCAGCCTTCATTTCTATACTGTGGAAAAATTTTTCTGCATACTTAAAATTCAAATTCAAATCACATTTGATTAGTTAATTAAAGGCATCCTTCAGGTAACATAGTTTATAAAAGCAAGAGCTAAAGATAATGGTCGCTTGTATTTTTGTCTTTTAATTGTGATATTTAATCTTTTGGGATGGGACACTCTGTATTTGAATTCCTTTTTTCTTTTCTTCTGTATTTTGTGAGTTAATCAGTTCAGTACTGAGGCATTCTTCTTAATTAATTGATCTTGGCTCGATTTAAATGTAAGAAACTATGTGGCATTATATTTTAATCACATGCAAAAGCACAACAAGAAAGACAATCCTTGAGGTTCGAACAACATATGCAACAGACGCTTATTGTAGTGTATTTAAACCTGAATTTCTTTTTAAAATGAAGCCTAATAGCTATACTGAATATTGTAGAAGTTTATGGACTAAAAATGCACTATAAATCCTTCAGGGTGAGTGATGGTTCAGAGTTATTGTCTCTATTGGTACCTTCATTCTTGAATCCCAAATTTTGTTTCAGGCTTTTTCTGCTTCAGTCTGAATATGACATTAACATTTTTTTTCTCCTTTACTCACTAATAGAAATTGTGACTATCATGAATGGAGGGACCATATGCTGCTTTGAAAAGGCAGCAGGGACCATGGAGGCAGTTTATAAATGATCTGAGTAAGAAATGAACAGAGACCAATTAAGCTAGTTAGGAGGCCGAAGGTTTTGGAAAGCAAGGATACTAAATTTGGTTCCCTTCAAAAATGATAGAAGATAGAATTAAAAATTAGTGCAATTATTTTCTGTCTTTTTTGCCTAATAATTCCTTTGTCACTCACCACAACATAGCATGGTTTCTTTTCTCTTTTTAATGTGGCACAAGGATTTTCACACTGGAAGTTGTTGCATGTGAGTGAAATTACCAGGATGGGACTAGGGGCCACTCACAATATGGCTTTTGTCACTGAGGAAAGTCTGTGCACTAAATAATGCATGCACAATTACCACACTAATCAGGCTGGTCAAAACAGGTGATCCAGTGAATATCTTTGTGCCCACTGCCATTTAATGCTATTCACCCATGTATCCATTATAACTATTCATTTAACACCCCAGGTGTGCTCAGTGCTTTGCAGATAACGTGGAGATGAAGGTTCCTTTCTTATAGACTTTAAATTCAAAGTATCCAGAATAGAGATTGGATGGTAATAAAATGCAGGAAAATCTGAGTGGTTTTTTTTTTTTTGTTTTAAACCACACTTTAGTTAATTTTTTGATCTTTATTTAGCTTTGGAGAGATATTTTGGGAATATGTTTTAAGATTTTTTTTTGAGTCTCTGGAAAGTACCCAATTAGTGAGAAAAGAGAACATAGCCAAGGAAGGGTTTCCAGATGTAAAGGGTGGAATGAAAAAGTGCCACAGAAGAGAGCAAAGGGACAATTTGAATACCAAAAGCCTGCAGATGAAGTCACAAATGGCTTATTATAGTTACATTTCTTTTGTAAATGCCAAAAAGAAATAGTAAATTCAGTATTAATTATATATAGAGACAAGAATGGGAAAGATATAGTGCTGACTTAAATGCAAAGGGGAAAATCATATTTGCAGTTGGGAAGGCATTTATTTTTAAATAAGGAAAACTCCAGAAAAGAAGGAAAAAAAAAAAAGGAAGATTCTCCCAGGGAACATCTAAATTCTGTTACAAAATCTCAGAGGTTCACACATAGCAAATATGTTTAAAAAGAAAGAAAAGTTTTGATTCCACAGACAACTGCCTCAAACTTCACACTGCAATGCATGAAGGCGTGTGAATTGGGGTCGTTATTTAGTTTACTGCTTTGTGGTTACAGTCATGAAAATAATCCATTATTCTCTTTTCCTCTCCTGTAAAACTGGTTTTTTCCCCTTGGCACAGATGATGAAGCAATGTGACCAAACTCCTGTGTGTGGCCACAGTGGCTGGGGCTGACCAACACTTTTATTGTTTCCTTCTGCTTTACCACGTGTCTGCCTTGATCTTAATGCTTAAAACTCCTTCAACCAACACCATTTCTTCCCTCTGATTTTTGGGCACCATCTGGGAAAAAAACCAGCACCTGATCAAGGATCCAAACATGAGGGTAATACCAGCAGTACACAACAGTAGCAAAATGATGTGAAGAATGTAGATTTCTGCTTTGCCTGGATAAATGAGACAACATAACATGGTGTATCTGAAGTGTACTGCATATCTGAGTATCTCAAAACACTTCACGGATTATAGTGATTCATTGTAATTGCATCATGATATTGCCATTATGTTGCAGTCATGTTATCATTTCCGTAATAAACATTTATCTTAGGGATGCTCGTGTGCACCACATAATTAGTTCTGGAATAAAGAGTGCTAAACATGAGGTGTGATTCATTAGGAGAATGATAGAATTTGATTTTTAAATTCTAACAATTTATTTGAGCTGTTACTTGTTGAAAGTGAAAACAAACTGAAGTTTTGTTAATTGCAAAACTGATACAAAACAAGCTTAATTAATGATTGAAAGCTAATACGTATTTAAATATTAGCACAATTAGTTATTGTTGAGTTTTTCATTTCATGTCACTGTAAAATTTAATTACCAGGTTTGCTCTATTTGTGATTTCAAGTAGAACAGTTTGATCTAGAATCTTAAATAAGAAAAGCCTTTATTCATCAAAATATAACCAAGGATAACAATTTCACCCAGTACATTCTTGCCTGAATCTGACTGTATCACTCCAAAAGAAGTTTTGCTATAAAGTATTAATAAAAATAATTTAAAAAAAATCTATTTTGCTATTGAGATGCCAACCATACAAAAGCAGGCAGAAAATCTTCATTAAAAAAAAAAAATCACTTTAGCTTAAAAGCGAAATATACTCTGTTGCAAGCTAATCACTTAATTATTCTATTCTGCACAACTTTTGCCTTCTGAGGTTTGTCTGCATAAGCCAGTGATCTAACTCTAACTTAATTAGCTTGGTTAGTAGAAGAACTATGGTCATATTAGCTCCAAATATGTTTATACAGCACTGAGTTATGTGTGAGAACAGTGCCCAGAGCTTCTGAGACTTGGGGTGTTGTTCACTTCTCCTAAGTATGATATATAAACCCAAACCAAACAAGCAAATAAAGTCCACAAATCCCTATGTGAAGTAAACAAAAACTATTTGGCTTTCTTTGCTCCCAGCAGAGAAAGAGAGAACTTCAGAAAAGGTTATATAATGTGATCCTTGGGATGCGGTACAAGCACGTAGTTTAAAAACTTTTGTTTTCAGAC
This sequence comes from Edolisoma coerulescens, assembly GCA_013397115.1. Lineage (NCBI taxonomy): Eukaryota > Metazoa > Chordata > Aves > Passeriformes > Campephagidae > Edolisoma > Edolisoma coerulescens. The sequence continues at coordinate 3,072,471 of VWZW01008123.1, read as the reverse complement.
TAAAGAATTAGTAATTCTCAAACATTTATGCTATAAAAATAAGAATAGTAGGAATAGTAGAATCTACTTTCAGTGCTATATTTCCAGGTTTACCATGTCAACCCCCAAGGAGCCGGTGGCCTCAGGGATATCCTGACAGTGGATTGAGAGAGTTGCCTGTGTGAGAACAGGAATTCACTAGAAATAGGCTATAGGTGACCCATAATATCTGCAGAACCATAGCCAGACTTCAAACATGACAAAGGGCAGGCCTACATCGCTGAGCAAAAAGTAATAGTTTTGGGAGGAGCTATTGGAATTCCCAGTCTTAGAAACTCACCACCAGGACAGTGGTTCCTACTTTCCCAGCACTGAGAAAATGTGCTCTTGCTTTTCTCTGTAGCAGGTGAAAGGTGGATTTGCATCTGTTCAGGCTTGAGTAGATAGGGACCTCAGGCACCTCCTTTCTGGTTGAATGTTTAGCAGGTATTATATGGAAAATTTTGACATTACCTCCTTAATGTTTAATTCGAGTTCAAAATTAAGGTCCCTGTAACAAAGGCCTGATGCTCTCTCTGAATCCTGTAAAGGAGTGGAGATCTAGGTACTGTTCCATCTGGTTTCTGATCCCACAGTACTTGGAATAGCACTGCTTATCCAAATGCTTGGGCAAAACAGTCCTGGGATTTTATACCTTGAGAATATTCGGGTGCCTACAGAACTTTTCAGCCAAAGAGGAGAGCTTACCGAGTTTCAGCAGCTTATATTTCCTCTGACTTGAATTTTGGGTTTAAATATGGGCTTAGTCACCAAAGTGTGCCTAAGTTCTTTGTCTGTGTTTCTGGGAATATGAACCTAAACCACTTCTGTTAAAAACTAGCTTAAATGAGCAGTTGTTTTTACAGAAGTGTGTTGCTTATTCCCCAAAAGGTCAAAAACTTTTAAAAATAATACAGTGTATCCAGTTTGTTTAGACCCAAATTCTTTTCAGACATATACCCAGGAAAAGGAGCACCCCCAAAATTACCTCAATACTATTGATAGAATACTTCTGCTAAAATAAAAAAGGAAGTAAAATCTGTAGAATTTCTTAATGTTTCAGACCAACTACATAATTTCACATTAATCCAGTAAAACAGCTTGTTCTTACCTCACACATTGATTTCTTCTTTGGAAAGTGGAAACTGTTAGATGTGTCATTTTTGTGATCTCAGGTGTTTGAGATCAGTGCAACTGAGTGTAGATTGAACACATTAATTGACATGCCTTTTTACCCTGCAGCCTTTGGCAGTCTATTTTTGAATAGTGTGAAAGTTGAAGTATATTTACTCTTTGGTTACCTCTGTGGTGTCCTATTTGGTACATTTTTACTGAGCTGCCTGAATTTCATATCAGCCTACAATTGCTAACTAAGTGTAATTACATAATGTTTTCCATCAATAAGAATATTTCAGAGCTAGGGGAGCAGCAAATATTAATGTATATATCTTGTATCATATTATGCTAATTTTTGTGTAATTATCTAAATTTTTCATTATGTAATTTTTCCCCTAGAATATTATTTTTTCAAGTCCTAATGTTATGCAGAAAAAAATATTTTTTTAAAGATAATTTGATAAGAAAAGAAAATTTAAGGTTAAACCCTAAGTTCAAGGTAAGGTTATTTTGAAGAAGATGTACACTTGTTATTAGTGGGTTTTGTGTGGTTGGATTGTGTACAAATGATGAAATCCCAAGAGAGTTAATTAGAGAGAAGATAGGCATAGTAAAGCACTGTGTCTAGCATGATAGAGTCTAAGAAATGTTTCAATAAAGGTGTTACAGTTCTACATTATAAAAGATTCCTTTAACTCTGAATTGCTATGTATATGTACTAATATACACACTAATATAAAGTGTATATGCCCATATATATGCTAATTGCTGATATATATAGTAAAGGAATATATATATGTAGCATTTAGATTAGTTTGCACTTGGGAGAAGATTTCTGTAGATGGTGAATCACAACTGAGCTTCATTCCCCTTCTGCCTGATCAAAATATAACTCCTGTAATGAGCACATTTCTCAGTATGCACAGGAAAAATGATAGCTTGTGTTTATGAAGACTTTTAAGGACAGAAGGGATCTACGGGGAATGCAAGGAAATGACCTAGTTATTTTCAACACCTACAAAAGGCATCAAATAATGGCCAGGTTTTCGCAAAGAATGTTCTTTTCAAAATTAACGCCTATCGGCAACAACATTTTTCTATAGTGCTTTTAGTTATTGCGGTTTTTGTCTGTAGGTTTTAAAAGTAGTCAAAATTGAGTGCTCTGTGCCTTTATAGGAAAAATAACTATCAGCTCCTTACCAGTTATTATAGGTTAGTCACATTAGAACTGAATAAACGTTAGAAATCTGATCAGAAAGTGACCTATCCAAATATTTTTTTTCTGAGTGTAAGACTACCCTGTATTCAAGTTCAAACTCTACCCACTTTTCTGAAAAGATTAGATCATATATTCTTCAAAGTGGTAATGGCTGTTTACTATAAGTAACAGCAGGCATTATTTCTTACAGTATTTTTTAGCATAAAATGACACATGGTCATAATACCAACTATCTACTTTGTTCAAAGCTTTTCAATGTTATTTTCTCTAAATAAATCACTAAAGCATTTAAACTGAAATGACTAGAGGCTACTAGTTTATTTTCATGGTTTTCAAAGGAGTCCTACACTTAAGGCTAAACTTTAATTACTATGTAGGTGCTTAAGTACCACAGGAAACTTGGGTTTAGATCAAAATTATTTTACACTTGTTCCAGGCATAGCCATTGGTAATTAATCTACTGATTTGAGGTCTTGGGCCTTTATATGATAATTCAGATTGTTTCAGCATATTTTGCTACAGAATGTAACTGCTACCATTCATAACTCTTTCCAATTAATTTAAAAATTCTTTTGTTAATGCAAATGAAACCTTAGTCCCAGTCTCCAGTCCTTGACAGAGAACATTCCCAAAAGCATCTGCACTTCCTTCAGCTGTGCCTCATGCACTTTGAAAACAGAGGGGCAGACTGTGTGTCTTGTCCAGATGAGTATTCCCATTTCCTGTGGTACATGTAAATTACATTTTCTCTATCCTTCTTGTCTTATTAACATAGTATCTGATTTTATGGAGCCAGGAGAAAATAAGGGGCAAAGATATGAGAACTCTCTGTTGCGTCAGCCAAAATAACTAGATTTGATACAAAGGAATGAAAATGCCACAATTCCTATGAAACAATGTCTGATTTCGATTTATTCAAGTCTGGAGAAGTGTGGAAACTGTGATAAAAGGTATCTGAATCATCTGGTTGTTAGAGAATAAGCTATAATCATCAACAACCAATATGTGTTTCTCAAAACCTGACTGGAGAGTCCTGGGTCAGAATTATATCTTAGACCCACCATATTTCATTGTAAAAGAGAATAAAATTATGAAATTAATAGAAAGTGTTTTTGGACTTTATGTTAGACTAGTAAATCTTTTGGCATGTTGGAAAAACAATATTAATACAAATTTTGTAAAGCAGCAGTTATTATTACTGATTGTACCAGAGTACTCACACAGGTGATGATCAAATAAAGCTTGGTAGGTCTGAAGTTTAAAATCAAGTGTTACTTCTCCTGTGGATCTCTCCCTTTTTTAAAAAAAAATTAAATTTTTTTTAATATTAAGAAGAAAATACCCTCATGTTCTTTGGAATTGGTGTCTGAATCTGAGTATTTTTTCCTCCAAGGAAATTTTTACTGAGATGTGTGTTACTCACAGGAAGTGGTACTCAAATATTTGAATATAGAACTTACCTAATCTTTTTTTCTTTATTTGTCTGAATGTCTGAATGTCTGAATGACTCCAGCAAAGAACAGCTCTCTTCAGTGGCAGGTAGTTTTTGAGCTTTTAGATCTACAGTGTTTGACATCATTACCATGATTTGAATGAAAACATAAAACACAGGAAGATCACAGTGGTAAAGAACTGAGCAAGTAATAAATAATGGAAGGGATAGGTGCTCATATCCATCTCGATGTAAGAACTTTGGCATAGGAAAAAGGACCTTGAAAAACCCAAGGCTGAATGAAGTTACTTTATAAACTGAATATATAAGGTCAAGAAAATATAAGGTCTGGCTAAATTAGAAATGCTCTAGAGAAGAGCCACAAGAATGAGTAAAATATTAGAAAACAAAACTTTAATAATGGGATTTTCAGTTCAGTAAATAAAAGTATAAGTAGAATGACTGGAAGTTGCAGCTGAGATTATTTATAAGTGTTAGGTTAATTAGAGTTGGAATGATTTACCATGGTCTGGTTCATTCTACATCAGTGGCAACTGATGGATGTCTTCACCCAAAATATATACTTTAATTCAAAAGAGAATTAGTGCTTGCCTTTATTTCAAAAAGGTTAGATTAGATCATCACCATGATCCCCTCAGGCCTTTAATCTATAAATTTGTGAAATTCTCAAGTTGCTTTGGTTGCTGTTGCACTGAGCCCCTGCTGTTGGCCACTGTATCTAAATGTATTTCAGTATGGCCACACTAACGTGGATCTATTGAAACATATATCTAGAGCTTATCTCTATTATAAACTCTGGATTGAATTGTTTTTCTTCCAGTAAAATACACAAAAATACTTATTACAGGAAAAAAATCCCCACAGATACAAATACTATCACACACTGTCAAGATGGAGTGATCATCCTGGGGATTCTGAGAAGTCATTCACCAAGCCCAAGCTTGTGCTGAGATGAAGTACCTGTATGAATAGAAAGTCTGTCCTAGGCAAATGCCAACAATAAAAATGTCTCCTCTTATGAATAGAACGGAAATGAAACTTTCAGGGCTATAAGCTCTCAAACTTGAGAATATAGTAATGTTTAATCAGTAGTAAGAAGACTGTTAGGTTCTTTCTCTTCAGTATTCCTCTCTAGCTTCTTCCACAGGAATGTTGAATATAGTTTGCCTAAAAATTTCCAGACATGTTAATTTTGTTATAGACAAATCTATAACTGCTGCTTGAAGGAAGACCAGTAGAACTCAGTGATTTACAGCACTGCTGCCTATCCCACCTGTCTATCAATGTATTAGAAAAACTTCAGTCTCATTCTTCACAAAATGCTGAAAATATTCAGGAGAAAAAGGTTTTCTTTGAATTCGTTACTATTATTAGTTCATTACCATTAATAATAATAATTTCTTTAGCTACGAGCTACTCCGGTGTGATTCTGAGTATCTGATAGTGGTGGTTTGTTATTGTTGACACTTGCATTCAGCAACACCAGATACTCTCTTGAATTTGCAGTTCTTTCAAGAGCAGTGCTGCTGTAGGAGATTCCACAGTCTTTATTTGCTGCCAGTCAGCCAAGGAATAAATCAGCCTCATTTGCACAGAACTGGAACTCTCTGAAGTCTGTTCAGCTCTTCTACCTGAGTTATGCTTTGCAGTTTTATTCAGCAGATACTGAAGTGTTGGAGAGACGTTTTCCATGAAAGGAGACAAAGTCCATCTTACATGGATCTTTTCAGTTAAATATTCCCTTATGTACCTTGTTACACACAAACACTTTTATTATATTTAAAAACACTTAGAGGACTTCCTATTACATTAAAGGTTGTAGGGGTTATGCATATCACTATGCAGATGAAGAAATTTAAACAGCTGATTTTGGATTCTTTTGTGCCCTGACTTGTGACTAAATTTGAACCTGTGTGGGAAAGTTGACATGAAAATGTGCCAGTCCAGACATAAATTCACTCATCAGCATTTTACCATAATGATTGACGATAATAGACAAGACTAATTATAATTTGCTTGCCCGTCAAAAGAATTTCTCACCCCAGGCAGTGGGCAATTAGGGCTTTGCAAGGCTGATTTAAGGTTAGTTATTGTAATTCTTTCACTTTTTAATGTTCTATGATATTCTTTGTCTTATTTTTAAACAACCAATGTTTGCAACAATTGTTGCAACTGATTTTGTTTGCAACAATTGCTTTTCTCTGTAGTTGTTTTTATCTTTTGAATGGAAGCTATTGACTTCTGTATTAATGTCCTACTGAACACATTAAGAATATTTTTCAAGACTGTTCAAGTTGCTAGGAAAATATCCATGGAAAATGGATAATTTCTTCTTTTTAACACTCCCCTGAACATACAATTTTTGAAAACCTCTATTTTTATTTTATTACTCATTTGATACAGCAGGGTCTGGTGAAGAGAAAACTGTAGAACTTGTTGGCTGATACAGCTGATCTCTTGGTAATGGCTGCAATATAAAAGTATTACTACTATATTAGCACAAAGTCACATTCTGAAAATTTGGACCTGACTTTATTGCCATGTGATGAAATTGTGATTCATCACAGGCTCACTGGCATGAAAATGATCAAAATGTTTTCATGCCTCCTTTCTGCAAAGATTTAATTTTCAAACAGTTTTATTTTATAACTAGTGTGAAATATCCATAGTAGTGGTTGGTGGTGGCTGGACTAAAAATACCAGTTCTGACTGGGGAAATGCACCAGACAAAGTTGCTTGGATCTTGATTATGTGTCCTCGTTAATCCTAAAACTCATCTCACTTAAATGTCACAGTCCAAAGTTTAGATCTCCAGTTTAGATTAGGTGTCTAACCACCCTCTGTGATTCTCACCCCACTCAAGTTGCTCTGAAAGGCTTTTCATCCCATTTTAAAACAGTTTCTGAGAGGGAGGGGGGTGATGGATGGCTCTATAGAAGTCCCTGCCTCTTTCCATTCCTCCAGTTCCAGGCTTTTGTTCAGCCCATGTCCAAGCCTTGCCAGTTCCTCCCATGACATCTGTCACAGATGTTATTTCCTCTCTATACATGCTCCTAAAACTCTTATTCCACACTCCTTCCAACTGAATTTGGGTATCTGGGAGATGAAGGCTGAATTTTAGAACCTGCACTGTTGCGTGCACCCATGTTACATGAGTTCATTTGACCAGGAACCACATTAAACCAAACCCTAGTGGATCCACTGCTCTGTGGAGATTCCCATATCCTATGCCCTAGGAGAGACCATGTCAGTGTTCTGCTTTCTCTTCTGTCACTGGTTTGTGTTTAATCCCAGTGAGGAGTTAAACTCCTCTTCCCTGAGCCACTTTAGCAGTAGGCTGCCCACATCTTAGCCAATAAGAGAAAGCTTGTATTTATAAGCCTGGTGCCAGCGTCTGAACAACTTGGAAGGACTAAAATATCTCCTCAAACCCTCAGAAACAAATCGTGCAACAATAAAAAATTCCCCAAAGTATGAAGTTAGTCATTTTGCTATTAAGTGCTATATATGTAAAGGACAGAACACGGACTTTCTGGAAGGACTAACATCTTCTTGACAGATACAATTGGCTGAGTTTGTCTATTCCCTACCTTAATGGATGACACCTGTAAAAAAAGTAAATCTATTTTTAATGGGATAGTCCCTAAATGACCCAATTTCAGGAAGAGTGCACTTTCATGAATATTTATTTAATATGAAAACACTAAAGTAAACAAGAAACTACATGCTATAAATAAAAAGAGCCCAGAGGGTCAAACAGTGATAGACTGTATGATATGAAAGCTAATTTTGTATTGCTTTATGCACTATGTTAGCAAAACAGATCCCAGTGTGTGGCTGCTGCTCACGGTGGCAGTCAAGAGGTCTTTGTTACCTTTGCACAGGCAGCTTCTGTGCACTGCGGAGGACTTGAAGCAGATACCATGTTTTAAACATATTTTCTTGTATGTTTTCTGTAAAAAAACCCTCAGATTCTCTTCTGTCCTTCTTAAAAATTCTTAACATTCACTGTCAGTATGGGTTTCCATTCCAATTTAGAATGTGTTTATATGGGAGGTGCTTTTGAGAGGGCATGCACAGACAAGTCCCTGGTTATCCTCCAGATTCTTGTTAGTCAATCTAATTCCATCTAGGTCTTCCTGTTTAGTGCAGACTTTTTATTCTGTGGCAAAACAATAGCTGGTGTTCTATGGAGTGTCCTTGGGAGGTGAAACCAATAGCACTGGACAGCATTTGGAGATGTGCAATTATTATGTTCCACACACTTATAAATGTATTGACAAAATAATTGGCAGAGTGTATCTAGTCTTATTCAACTCTCGCCCCCCTCAAATGAGTTATGTAGGCCCACTGTGTCATGTTTATATTTTCTTAGGCTGGACATTTTTTTGTGCAGTTTATTTCTAAATATATTGTATCACGAGGGTCTGAAGATGAAAATGACCTCGTAAGAGGCCAGTAAGTGCTGGCATCATATGCACTAGAACTGGTATTTACTCTGTGTGTACTATGCTCACCCAGGGCAGGAAGTGATCTAGGGAATGAGAGGAGCAGCATTGGAGCAGAGTGAAAAATCCCACTTGGATATTCATACTGTTTTCAAATGCGAGTTCAGAGTCATTTAAAATAACAATTATTTTGTTCATTCTTATCATAAACATGTATTGTAGCCAGAAAGCCAACATGTCTAACCTCTTTATCTTTGCTTGAATTATAAGAAGCTATATTTGAGTGATTTATTAAAATGCTGTAGTTTTTAATGTAAATTTAGCTCTGTTTTATATATCTAAGTGCCAATATACCTCATACATGACCAATGTTTATTGTAAAGCTTTATTCATTCAGTTACATGTAGTTAATATTTCTCTGTGTTAATAAGAATAATAAACCTTCATTTATGGAATACTCAGCATTTGAGGCTGGGCAACATGTGATATGACTTTTTTTTTTTTTTAAGCAACACCAAATCATCACTCTTTTGGATTTAAAAAATACCAGTTTGAATGACAACATTTATAGGAAGTGTGTGAGAACTGCTTTCCTACACAGAGACAAGCTATAGCCAAACCATCTGGTTCCAGTGAGACAGTAACTTGTGAACCCACTAAATTCTTGTAGGCTCTCTGTAGCTGACTGTCCTGTGAGACTTTCCTTGCAGTAAACAAGATATTGCCAGTTAGGGTATCGCTGGTAACCTACTGCATGCAAGTTAAAGATCTCCACAGTATTTGTGGGAAGCCACTCTCCACAGAGTCTGGCTGGAGCCACTTGTGGGAGATTGGTTTTCGCCTCGTTGGGGACCAATTCCTAGTCCAAGTTATTTTAGTAACCACATAAAGCAGCAAATCTTGTCATTTTCGTCTTACCTTGAGGATAGAGAATGTTTTACACGCTGTTGTTCTTCACATTTTTAAAATTGCAGGAGGTGCAGGAAGGAGACACATTTTAAGAGCTGGAAAAATGCTTTATAGTGGGAGATTTAAATAGCTCAATCTGTTTATCTTATCAAAAGAAGATTGATAGGTAACATGATTACAGTGTGCAAGTAAATTCACAGGAAGAAAATATGGGGTATTAAAAAGCTTTTTTTATTCAAGCACGGAACCTTGTTAGAAACTAATGCTGGAATCTTAAACCAGATGAAACAAGTTGGAGTGAGGTGCGAATTCTTACTGGTCAGAATCATTATCTGTTGGAGCGAACTCTGAAACTGAGGCTCCTTGTCCTGTGGTACCTGTGAAAAGGGACTCTATGCCCTGGCTAAAACCATGTCATTGTATAAAACAAGAGGGTGAGTGGCACATTTAATGACCAATGAGCTGCAGGAATCTATCTTAAACATTTTTTGAATACTTCTATCCTTCCCCTTTATTAAAACTACGAAATGCCAAAATTCTCTTCTGTTGGAGACATATTGAGCCCAAATGCTGAGTTTGTAAAAAACAGTTATGCACATGCTGAACCTTCATGGATTCCAAGATGCTCAAAACACACACACACACACACACA